>OY720634.1:85209070-85336420 GCA_963169105.1 Ceriagrion tenellum | reverse complement strand
TTCTTGCACCTCAATGACATTTTTACATCTCACCGGGCCTTTGCCTCCTCATGTTACCAATTTGTTGCAACAATTTATGATAGTCAATTCAATATGATTAACCAAAATCGAAAAAAATTAAAAAAAAAAATAATTAAAATCAAAATCACATCGGTGGAAAAGTACTGCAACCTATGTTATTGCAACAAGATGCACTATGTTAAGTTTGCTGACCGATTATCCTGCGTGAGCCCGTTAATATCCCTGTAACACGCGATGTCGTACCTTCAGCCAACAATATCCCGCATCTGGCGTACCTACTTAGGGTTCAGAACGACATTAGTTTTTTCTAGATCATCATTTATGCCTTTTTTAGACTAAAAATATCAAGACTAATGCACTTTTGAATAACGTTTCAAGATTTGACCTCATATTCTCAATGGAAATTTTTAACGACACGATTTTTTCTGGAAATCTTAATATCTTAATTTTATCAGCACACGGGAGACCAGGGTAAGTTTACTCCTGGTGTATCGTTTGTTTTTGATGACTCGGTGATGTGAATAAAGTTATTAAAATTCCGGATACCTTCATTAATTTAGTCTGTTTTTTCTCCTAGGAGAAATAATGAAGTTAGCCCGATTTAAACAGTTTTCATATGAATTAAAGCTCATAATTATTCTTTTAAATGTGATCAAATGACATTTACAGCGCGTAGCCTCCCTATGATGATAATAACCCGACCAATACCCTAACTTTTCTTCATTAAACAGCCAGACTGTCACTATCACTGAGAAAATAAAATATTTCTCTAACAATTTCCTAAATCATGAAATATCACAATATTCTACAGAAGATAAAATGCTTTACAATAACTTTTAAGAACTGGGAAAAATTCTAGATAACTAAAGCATGGGTATTATTAGACGCGCGTTTAGTTTTATTTAAGGTTTAATGAATGGAGGCTACTTAAAAAAAAATAATTAAGCAAAACTAGAGAAAAAGGACAACTAAAATCTTGAGACAAAAATAAAACAGTACTTGGTATTACTAAGGCAACAAAAGCCACTAAGCACTTCAGTAACCCAAAAAGGCAGTGATGATCTACAAACACCTTTATCTTTTTTTCCCTAGTAAAAATAATGCAAAAACTTCACTCCAGGAGAGAGATGAACTCATTTAAGCCACACTCACCAGGCAGGAGCAATAATTTTATGAAAATATTTTGAAATGTTTAAGCTACAGCGATTATTTTATTTTCGCCACTAAATCCACCGAATTGTCCACCGTAAATCTGCGATAAAAAATATCCAAGCACAAAAACACAATGCTTGCACTGGGATCAACAACCGCCCAGTTTCTTATATCGTAATTAGTACGGCATGGTGGAAAGAGCAAAGTTCTCTGGCTTTCCATGCCCTCATTACCCTAGGGAGGGAATTGTTCGGGATAGGGGCACGTACACATTGCTTAATACACAGCGTTCCTGGAAGGGTTTATTTTTTCTTGCGCCGCCGGCGGAAGAGGGCGCTGCTGTAATTAAGTGGCAAGGGGGATGAAGAAAGGTTAACCAACCATTCTCTCGGGATGGCTGGTGAGTATTTAAAAACACGCAAGAGTTAACAGAACCGTAATCTATGCGAATAAGGGGGAGGGTGTCTGAAATTTGAGAAATATCTGGAAAAGAGGAAGAAATATCAAAGGAACAAGAGCACTAATCGCAGCTCTTCCGCGTGTAAGAACAATAAGAATGACGAGAAAAAATATTATCCCCCTCCTTCCTTCCATGCTTTTTCTCTAAGCCTTTTCCGGCTTCAGTTACACCGACCGATACCTAGGCGTCCCGATTCCTTTCATTCTTTCCAATGGCTTATATTCTATTGCTTTCTAAGGAATTCCTCTTCCTTGACATCCGAATTAAGTACGTGATCTATTCATTTTAGTATGTATTCTTCTACTTAATGTGGCATGGAAAGAGTACCCAATTCTTCTCTTCTGTATTCTTAAGTCTATCTGCTTTTGTGCAGTCATTCACTGGTTGTAAAAATTTTACTAACGACATTTATATACGTTTTAGGTCCTTTTATTTCAAATTCTATTATTTTGACCCGTATAGAATAATAGAAACTAGTATTATTTTATAAAATTGAACTGGAGTTTTTCTTTCCGTTTCACGTGTTCTTAATGTTCCAAATATCTCCTCTGGAAAATGTTGATTTTATTAATTGTCAACTTGTCTTGGTTAAAGGTAAGCCTCATTTTAAATATTATAAAAGTGATGGTATCTGTTCCAGAATGTGACGAAGAGAGTCGTGGCTATAAAAACACCAGATCCAGGAAAGAACAGGGAAAAGAAGAATAAAAATCGTCGAACCTTCACTGACGTTACTTAAAAGTTTAAAAAATACAGGCGAGTGGGTGTCGCCGGGAGATATTAGCGTCAATATCCCCTCACCCACTACTATAGCGGCCGCGAACCAATCCGATCGAAGGTCAGAGGAAGCTAGAGGAAGACTTGGCAGAGTGAGCCGCAAGCGTGGGCGAGCGGATCAGCTTCAACCGGAACGAATATTTTCTTTAAGTAGGGAATGGTGATCGGGACCTCCTTAGCGTTGGAATCATTACTCAAGCGTTCTCAATTTTGCAGAACGCTTTGAGATATTCTCCGCAAATGAAGACGCAGGAAAGTCCCCGAATACGTGGTACCATGAAATTCACCGCAATTGTGAGCGACAAGGGTTAATTCCACACCAGTCATGCTATAACCGTCTAGCCCGCTTTAATACCCTTATTACTTATGATATTAAATAAAATTTTATTTAAAATATATATTTATAAAATTTACGCGGTAGGGGAGTAAGGACAAGAGATTCAGTGGTGGGTCACACCTGTCCTACCATTTTCACACCTGTCCCACCAGTCGCAAACTTGACTGTGAGTCGTATTTCCTCACTCTTCCCCCCGTTTGTCTCACGCATTATATGTCATGGTTAATTTCCTCTCTCCTCTCTCATAGTCAGTGACCGTTATTCCTAACAGCTCCCCTCTACTCCTTCTGGTACTAAATAAGGGCTCTAAGTACGTCACCTTGAAAATGGAATAACATGCCAAAATCAAACAAAGGTTGGCTATAGCAGTTAAGTTTAGAATCATACCAGGTCACTTATTATATAGATGAAACCAGTCGATTTTTATGTCATTACTTGGAAATTTTCATTAAAACTGAGTGACAAATACATCAATTGGAAAGGGGATGAATCCATTAGTTATTTTCTAGAGGAGACTTCAGCAATGGCATTTGTTTACGAAGGGAGAAAAATGACTTGTGCCGGCCCGTAAGAAAAAATGAAAAAGATCTTTTTCGAGGTAAAACAAGTGAGAGGTGAAGGTGTCATTTCATAGATTCGCTTCAAAGGCGCCATGTGAGTGGGAACAACTGTCTCTAGTGTTTGCACTACAACTTTCACCCAACTGGGGTTACAAAATCAACCATATTGGTTTAGGTTGGTATACCAACCTAAATTTTTGGCATTACTCTAAAATAGCGAAAGAAACGCGTCTCATGGCTATTCGTTACTTGCGACCAAAAAGTACTAAAAATAGCTTAGCCATAGACCGCAGTTAATTAATATATGGCATCTGACCAAATTTCCAATTCATGAGACAGTAATTGGAACTCCCCATGGAACCTGGCTCCTACGAAGGTCGTTTTAACCTGCATCCACCCTTGAAAATTTAGGATTTCATTGCAATGAAAACGTTCAGGAGAAGTCAAGGGTTGGTGCAGCGATGGAGAAACGCAGAGGAAAGCGTCCCAGAGGACGCCAGATAAAGGGTTCGGTAGGGAAAGGGATAAAATGGAGCAGGAAGCAAATATATGTAGGGAGAGAAACGGGCTCACCTCACCGTGACCGTCCTAAATACGGAATTCCATTAGGAAGCGGTGTCCCATGGCCGGAGAAAAAAACGTTGCCCGAAACAAACGACTGACGGGTCCCGCGTAACAGGATCTCTGCTTGCCCACGCAGTTAGCGGGGAGACTTCCACGGATGAAAGGTTTGTCGGGAAGGGGAAATTGGTAGGTGGGGAGACGAGGCAGGCTAGAAGAGCGGAAAGAGAAAGGTGTGTACAGAGAGGGGAGAGCCCTTTAATTTTCGGTAGAATCTTTGGGAGGATTGCACAAGACGAGAAAAAGAAGAAACGCGGAATGCGGAAACGAGTCCCTGGAGGAATTTCGAGTCTGTTAGTCGAATGATAAAGGGGAAGGATGAAAGAAAGGGGTTCTCATCTAGGAGAGAGATAGAGAATTAATAGGTGACTCTAGTATGAGTATTTAAAAGAATGACGGAAAAGAATTGCTCCATGTCTCCTCCTGCTGCAGGACCAGAGGCATTAATCAAATGTCATTAATCGGCAAAACATTGGACGTAGTAATTCATTCGACTGACGCTACGATCGTTCTAAGCTACGGAGGGAATCAAAGTCATCTGGGTTATTTAGACTCAATCGCCAAATAATTGGAGAAATAACGAAGCGAGTCTAAAGATTGTTTTTCCCAGGTGTGGGCTTGAGGTACGCAAATAAGAATACATATAACCCTCTTTCATAAATGTGGCTGTCCAAATAAAATTAGAACACCTGTAACCCTCGTTCATAAATGTGGATGTTCAAAATAAAATTTAAAGTAAATTCAAATTTCTCACACTAAATTCGATCGATAGCAAATGGATTTAGGATTGAAACTGAAACAGTGGAAAACGGGAGGAATATGAAGATATGGGATAAAATTTGAACAGCATGATTCCATAAAGCATAGAGGGGTTAAAGAAAATTATCCAAAAAGAATGAGATTTGACAAAGAAAATGGTTCCAGGCTTGACTTTCTGGAAGTAATTCATAGTAACTTAAATAAAACTTTGTATACTCCACTATAGGTTTAATAACACGACCCGGGTTTCGACACTTTGTGTCATCATCAGGAGCAGGAGTCATTGTCAGGAGAAACATCTTCACCTGAAGATGACACGAAGTGTCGAAACCCGGGTCGTGTTATTAAACCTATAGTGGAGTATACAAAGTTTTATTTAAGTTACAATGAGATTTGAACTAAACTGATCTCACAGCGCATTGTTTAAATACATCAAAGTGTCATTCAATGAATACCAATTTTAAGTATAAATATGTAAGCGTATTAATGTTTGTCCCCACTCAAAAGCAATTATAAGAGGAAATATTTCAAATTTTATGACAGTATCTAAATAAATACCACTAATAAATCGATAAATCAGATTAGTATGATTCGAGTCCTACGCATTTAGCGAAGCAACTCTATCCTTAAATAAAATTCATCTTTTTAATTTGGATTACGTTAAACAAGTACTGTGAGCTTCAGCTTTTTATCTCCACCAACCAAAACATTTTTTAATATATCTCCATGGAACATTGTTTTCGTAACAAATTAATCAAATTCTCCTAGGTAGAACCATCAGAGCGACCTAGTAATTAACTCGTACCATTCCCTTTCAATTCATACCATTCAACTATTCAACGATACTCTTTCACTTACGGCTGGTTGCAAGAACATTAAGTTATGGAATCAATAGTTATAAGAACCATAAAGCCATAGATCTTACAAATATATTCGGATTCCAGGAACACATCTGCTAGTTACATGACTTATTTACCAATAGTTAATAACCTCGAATATTTGATCTAATATCCTAGCGTCGGATAAAATCTATGAAAGTTAAGCTTATAAGTAATTGCAAATGCACATAATAATTTGTCAGTAAGAGAGAAAAAACTGGTCATTTGTCTCAAAAGAACTCTTTTATCTAGTAATTAAGTCTCCAAGCGGTTAATTGCGCATCCACCATCTTGGCTACTTACGGAACTCCATGAAATAGGTTATCAAATCAATACATTCATTGAATGTTTATGCAACACTTTTGAATGCAATCATCAATTGAAAGAGTACAATGTCTTTTGGGTCCCTTAACTTTATGTTTCGTTTCTGGAACTGGCCATTAGACGATATACGACAGGCTAGCTACCGCCAGCAAAATATAACACTAAGCATGCGAAAAAAATGATATCTTAATAGGAGTTAAGAGATCAGATAAACGGAAGATACTAATAGTCACTCCTTAATTCCCAAACGCTTGACGACCACATAAGTCAAAAATCAAGTGAAATGCATCGCGTGTAAATTTTCATTTACAAGCACTGACTCTCATTGCATAGACAGGATTCAACTACCGAGTCATGCGGAGAGGAGATGCATAAGGAGAGGATTAAATGTGCGGGTCTTAATCTCGTTGACAGCCAGTTGTAAAATGTCTAGTGAATAGCTTAACTACGGTTTGAGTCACGGACTTATATAAAAAAGTTGAGTGTGATCTTGACCCTAGCCGATACCAGGGCCGTGACCAGGTATTGTGCAACCGACCGATAGTGCTGCGCATCAAACATAGCGCAGGTACTGCAATTTTAAGTTATCCATTACTATTTTGGGGATAATATGCCAGCCTCCAACGCATGATATTGAAATGGAATTTAAACCAAATTCTAGACACATTCCAAGAAAGATAATTAACGCGTGCTTTTAATTGAAATATAATTATTTAGGCAAATACCATTCAGGCATAATTGAAAATCTATTTTTTCCCCTTTCAGAATCTCTCATGCCCAGAATAATGACAACCAGTTACTACGTTTCTAATTTCTTCTCTGAGAATTCGGCGTTTGGTTAGCACTCGCATCATTTCACGCATGGTGGAGCATCCGTTTCAAGTATGCACTCCTACAGCCCCTCGTCCCGGGTATTAAATTTGCATTTGATCAAGACTCGTATGAAAGGGCATCAAGGTATACATCGGAAACAATTTGATCGAACTTCGAATTCCAAAAATCCGAGCGGAGAGCCACGAGGAAATGTGAAAAGCCTTAAGTCTCGAATTCTTTCATTTTCGATACCTATTTTTCTTTTTGAAGATGAAATGAGTTCATGAAAAAAGACATTTATGGGCGATTATGCATAATTAAAAGCAAGGAAAAACGGGACGGAGTGGAGTTCACCCAAAGAGATGATGGGAGTTGATATATTCTTGAAGCCATAACTCCTGGCTCCTGAATATTTTAAATCAAGCTCTTATGGAAACTAAACGATTTTCAAAACTAAAAGCCGAAATGTGGATGTGAAATCTGATCTCTTTAAGTTGCAAAAAGACAGTCATTACGTGTCTTCAATGTTCATAGATAATCTTAAATATTGTTTTTGCATTTTTAAGCTGTACTTATGGAATATTGGTTAGATCATTTCTAGCACATTTTAAGGGTAAGAAGCCAGAATATAACGATTATATTTTTCAATCATCTCACAAGGCATACTTATTATTAATAATACACTGAATAGTTAAGTTTTCAGTAAAGCGCGAATTTCCACATAGAAAAAATCATCCACCTTGACTGGGATTCGAACCCGGATCCCTCGACTTCCGGCCGAGTGTTTCAGCCAGTTAAGCTGCCGAGGCGTCCTCTTCCCCTGTGGATTTTATTTGTGACCTTTACGGGACTAGTTCTCGACTGCCGGGCATACAACGTAACAATCAGTCGCTACTGAGCGCTCAGCGCCACTGCCCACGAGGAAAGATCGAACTTTGTACACAGAGAGGCGTTCAGTCTTATTTGACAAATTTCAAGCCAACCGGGACTAGCCACGGAGTTCCATCGATAATCGAGGGATCAGGGTTCGAATCCCGGTCAAGGCGGATGATTTTTTCTATGTGGGAATTCGCACATGCGCACATGTGCATTGCGGGAGACTCTTTAAAAGAGGAACTCCGTGGCTAGTCCCGGATAGCTTGAAATTTGTCAAGTAAGAGTGAACGCCTCTCTGAGTTCAAAGTTTGATCTTTCCACGTGGGCAATGGCGCTAAGCGCCCAGTAGCGACTGATTGTTACATTATATGTCCGGCAGTCAAGAACATCTAGTCCCGTAAAGGTCACAAAAAATCCACAGAGGAAGAGGACGCCTCGGTAGCTTAACTGGCTAAACACTCGGCCGGATCCAGGTTCGAATCCCGGTCAAGGCGGATGATTTTTTCTCTGTGGAAATTCGCACATGTGTGCATTGCGGGGGACTCCGTAAAAGTGGAACTCCGTGGCTAGTCCCGGATAGCTTGAAATTTTTCAGTAAAGCGTTGAGTGGTGCATGAACGTGTAATTTCAGATAAAAGGAGAATGTTGTAACCCCTTCACACGAGTTCATTCGCCCTCTCAGCATGAACCCAACTCTTCTTCATCCCATCCGTAAGCTATTCTCTCCCTTTCTTTTCCCCGCTTATCCAAAGTCCTCCTCTATCACAGGCTTCAGAATCTCCTCGCTCTCGCATAACCTCTTCTAACCATATACTCTGCCCACTCCTCATTTCCTCAAGTAATTCCCTCTCCTTACCCACCACACCAAGGACTTATTTGCTTGATTTTCTTTCCGTTCATCGCATATTCCCTATTCTCCAACACATCCAAACTTAATATTCAGACAATAATTTCGTATCCTCCTCATTCGACGTACTGAATCTTCTTCCAAAACAGATGACGCATACAGGGCTGAAATGAAAAAAAAAGCTTTTCAAAATTAAAAAAGAACGAACACTGCTATTTAAAGTTATACATTATTATTTTGGGCTAATATGCCAGCCTCAAATTTTATAAATACTAAGATAAGTTTTTTCTCTTCGGAAGTAGAGTAAAATGAACTTTCCACCTTCCCTGAATAAATGTTGAAATTTCTAGCCCAAATTTTATTGATACTTTTAATAATTTGTTTTTCCTTCGGAATTTGAAACTCCGCAAAGTTAATCCACTTTTAATGGCGCAGTGTATGATAGATGTTGTATTTTTGAGTTCACACGGATTAAAAGTAGACAAGGGATGAGAGACACAACTGAACTGGGACAAAATGACTGAAAGCCGCGTCTGCCATTTCATTATATTAAAGCGGTAAAAACAGAAATAAAGGAAAAAATTTAATGAAACATTTCAGGCACGAAACTGTTATTGGTCAGTATCAATTTTTCTCCAACAACTGTACAATAGCAGGCACATTATCCACTTGAATTTAGAGATTTTGAAAGAAAACTGAAGGTCGTTGTTTTTAAAAATTGTTTTTTTTCCATCCTTCGTAGGTCGTGAATGCGTAAGATTTGAATTTCATGAGTTTTGGCCGGCTTCATTCGATTTCAACTCTACCTCTTTCTACTCTAACTCGATTTTCTACCTTTAACTCTTTCCTAGCCTATTCTAATCATGCCAGCACAGGGTATCTTGAGGGAGGTATTAACCTCTCGTTGTTCCTTCGTCAATCTGTGAATGTTTCATTACAAATACTTCAGGGGAGTAAAAATTCATTCCTTTCATTAAATAAGCCCATTTTGTAAATTTTAAAGTCGATGCGGAATTCTTTCACTATTAAAAGTTTTTTCACTATTAAAATATTAGGTTATGGAAATTGAATCTAGTAAAAATATACATATAACAGATTGATAAAGGTTTCTCGGGTTTTCCACCGGGTGAGCAGGTCCATGGGGCCCAACGTTTCGGAGAACGACTTGTCCTCCATCATCAGGGGGGGTTTCAGCTTCCGAATGCCGTTTCCTCAAGTCAAAATATGTTTATTTCCACACCGAAACAAATACAAGTATAACAAATAACAAAAACAATGGTGTGGACCCCGTTCTAGGCTGTCGCCTCTTCAGGGAAGTCACTGGAATACTTTAACAGGTGCGGGAAGATATTGGCCCGGCATTCGCCCTAGGACGGTGGGAAACCCGCTAAAACCACCGCCAGGCCGTTTCCTCAATTTTGGCCGGTATATATACTCTCTCCTCCCGGGTCAGGTGCCACCTGATTGGCTGTGGTGTCTGCAAGTTTTCCCGCCCTCTCTGACGTATTTAATGGTGGTCACGATTGGTTTCCAAGTGTTACTCAATTGGAAACCTGCGTCTCTATTGTTGATTCTCGGCTGCAGACGGATCTCGATGGCTTCCTTAACGAGGCAATCCCAATAACCATGAGTACGGCTGATTATTTTGGTCTCCTCCCACCGTATGGCGTGGTCCTCACCAATGCTGTGCTCCGCTACGGCTGATTTCTGCGGTTGTACCAATCGGAAGTGTCTCTGGTGTTCTTTCAGTCTTGTCTCGATGGTACACCCAGTTTCTCCGATGTACATTTTTCCGCACTCACAGGGAATTTGGTAGACCACTGGCGTCACGAGAAACCTTTATCCATCCCGAGAAACCTTTATCCATCAGATACGCCGGGAAAATATGAGATCCTTCATTATATAACAGATTGCTTACAAGCACATCAACTTGATGGTACCACACAATTTCAAAGTCCAGAACATCCAAGCGGAATACCCTCTTTTACGTACCACTATCGCTGATACGATGGACAGGGTATAGAAAGCGATATTGAGAAACAACTAAATGGTGTTAGATAAAAACTAATATTTATATAAAGAAGAATTACTTTCCACAGTAAATAATCAAAAAAGAAAAAGAAAAAAGTCAATCTTCTTACCAAAATCTGACACATCGATACTCACGTGGAGTACTATTTCTCGCCAAAAAGAAATCCTGAATAAATGTCGACATTGCTGCCTTTAAAAATTCATGCCTAACCTGAACACCTCACAAATTCCTCATGAAAACGCTAGACCTTGAACAGTAGACACACTAAACCTGACAACAACACAACCATTTTCAGACAATGAATAAGAATTTTCAAAATCAAGTGGAGTGCTAACATAAGCCGAGAAACAAAGGGTTAGTTGTATTTAGAGTAATGACGTTGCTATGCCTCCGCCTGCAATACGAACCCGTCCTCCAGATCAGAATGAAGAGACGGCGATCAAAAACAAGGCAGAGATGCGGTTAAAGGGTGCGTAACGTTCTAACGCAAAGGCGTAGAAGAGCTTTGCTTACGAGGTGAAGGGGATTAAATCCAGGCCTTCACGCCGGGCGAGCGAGAGTGGGATAGGGATAGCGAGGAACACATTTCTCCTCAGTCACGCGCCGCGGCGCGTAAGGGTTTTATCTCGGTCGCAAGAGGGCGCTCAGGGAGTGCCAATGGGGAAAGGACGACTCGCCGAGTTCACCGCAGAGAAGACGTTTGAGGGAAAGAAACGAGCGAGAACAGTACCTCGTTGACGGGCGAATCACACACCTATGCATAAATTCAACCTAGCTGTGCAATCTTGGGTGTGAGACCAATTTCAAATAATGAGAACAGGCTATTAACCCCTTCAGATCTCAGATATTATATAAAATTGGCAGAGTACAAAATCTTCCTGTTTCTTTTAAATGCTACTTTCATACTTAATTATCATTTTCTATAAGAAAGTTAATGTTTTGGTGGAGTTCACTGAAAATATTCAAATATATAATACACTCATCTGATCTCAACTTCTTTCGCTCAGATATTTTGTTTGTTAACAATTTCTCTTCCATAACTAGTCCATCGGCGGCCTAGTATAGTAAACGACCAAGTATAGTAAACAAAACATTGCTGTAACTCTCAAAGATATAATTAACAGTTATAATACCCACAACTTAAGCAGCATATATTATGTGCAATACCTATACTGTACACCAGGAATGAAAGGGTCACTGTGAATGAAGGAATCATGCTTGTAGCACACAACAGAATTTCTCTCGTCTCTCAACTCTTCCACACGAATAACAATGCTTAGTACCAAAGCAACTGTCTTGCGAAAGTAGTCATGAAAACAAGTTCACTGAATATGAAAATCACCTAATATAGCAAACGCTATTCAATACTTACAATCGCATATACGTCTTACACGCATCAGCAGAAGAGCGAGAGGCGAATTAAAATTCACGATACATCAAGAGGTTAGAAAACCAGGCATGAGGAAGATATGACAGCGGCAAATTTAATAATTTGGGATAAGGTATATTCTGATATTAAGAATGTTTTTATGTATTTTCCTGTTTTTGCTGTAATCTTCAATAGCGAAAATGATTCAAGGTTCTGTTTAATGAAGATGTAAAATGTTATTTCCTGATTTTGTGTTACCGAAATAAGAAGTAGATTATTTCACTGCTAACCGAATGGGAAGGGAAGGTTTTAAACATTGACGGTGGCTCAATTCAGCTCTTGACCTTGAAGCCCACCAAAAGCTTCCGTTGATATGCATAATTATTTTTAATGTAATTTTCTGCAGATGAAAGTAAATTAAGTTCTGTTCTATTTCTAGTGCCTGGAAAAATTCCTAAAATATCTGCCCAATCATGTAATTCTCTCATTCGCCTAATTTTTCAGGTCCAATAATTATTAGAGGTTTACAATAATAATTATATCATTTTTGCCAACCCCAACCTCGAAATACCTGAATTATTCCAGTTATCTCAGCCTGGAGGATAGCAACAGATTCTGCAGGGGCTCACATCACAGGCCTTTGATCAGCGGTGTTACGATCGCTGTTTGCTCGCAACTCGCATTTTAAAATATGAGCGGGATCATGATTGCCTACACTCTTTTGCAAAAAATGAGGTTTCTTACATCACAAAGTATGCATGGCTCGCATTAACTTAGCCTAGACCATCCTACAAGATGCAAATACGTAAAAAGGTAGTGGCATTTGACGGAAATGCGTCGCGTAGACTGAATGAATTTTTATATATCTTTTGAAGCATTTAACACGTCAGAGATTTCGGTGGATATAGCCAGTGGTGACCCTTTGGTAAAGGAGGGTGAGCAATGCCCACTGAATATACGTGGATGAGAGCCAGGAATTAAAACTAAACGTAATAAATGTTAAATTTATTGTTTCGCTATATATTATCACACTTTTCAGTAACAGCAATGCCGTCCAAATGCCAATTCTTTTTTCCCATTCAGAGATTATTTTCTTATCAATCTCAGCAGCCAATAACCGTTTCCATTTTCCAGATGATTTCCCGATTTCATTTGATTTCTCAGCCTGTCATTCATAACATTGTTCCATTTGCCTTCCAATTTATTTCCTTGGTTTTTCATCATTTTTCACCTTGGTTTTTCATCATTTCATTAGCACATAAGCAAAGACCTCAAAGATACCCTTTTATTCCTTTCTGCAAGGTCAAAGTTTTGAACAAACAACATACTGTATAGTCATCACAATAGTATTTCCTTCGCGTCCTACCTTATAAAGAACCCACAATTTTCTTTTAGCCATCGAATCGATTTCCTCGAATCTACATTCCATCAGCCAATTATTCTAAATACCTTGATACCAAAATAAGATTCTATATCTACATACTACCCTGCGAGCCGTCGCATGGGCGTGTGGCAGGGGATGTTACGACACCAGTTGTGAAAGATGGGAAAAATAAGGTTTTGGGAGGTGAAATGGAGATAAGTGTTATGGAAGTGCATTTAGTGGAGCTCATTTTTTATTGTGGTTTATAATTGAGCGCAAAAAGAACAATTTATATGACCTAACCGTACGGCAATGTATCTCTCTTATTTAATCGTTTCTATCAGACCTAGAGATGTAGAGAGGCGTCATGATAATATTCTCTTTGTCGCTCTGAAACACACCGATCCAGAATTTTTCAAGCAAACTAAGCCTGGCATGTAGCCTCCGAGTCTCTAAGGGGTCTCACCTTAATCCCTCTAAAAGTTGTGGAACACTATATGTACGCTCATAGCAGTTTTTAACGAAACGTGCTGCTTCCCTTTGTATTTTATTAATTTCTATGGTTAAATATTTATGTCCAGGGTACCAAATGCTCGCTGCGTATTTGAGGTGTGGCCAAACCAGAGCGGAGTAGCATCTCTCTAAGTAGCAGATTTATTTGTCACGTCATCTTATTCATGTGTATCTCTCCTGATCGCGATGAGAAGCCGGCGCCAAGGGACCTCAATAACACTGTTTCTTCACTCTGTGTCTCAAAGCTTAGAACATTACATGCCTTTTTCAACCGAACCTAATCAAATACCTATTTTATCATGATACAAATTTAGAACTATTATCGCTTACAAGGTAATTATTTTTGCTTTAGAAGACAGCTCACTAAGCTATGGTATTCCCCAATCGGGTCTCACTAGATACCTTCACTACTCACAATTAGTTACTTCAACGAACCTCAAAATCGAAATGATTTTCACGAAAGGAAAAATTACAAGCTTTAAAAGAAAATAATGTAAACTGATTATCCTTCATTATGAAAAACAAAATGTGAAAATAGTACCATCTGGTAAGTATAAGACTCAGGTGTACTCGACTGTAAAGCACTGAATTGAATTACATTTACATTTTCAATTTTCGATCCCAAAGGGATTGGATCGACAGAATTTAGAATGAAAAACAGACGAGTATGTGGGTATCAATTTCAATTAACATAGATTGGATATAAATTAACCTTTAACGTTTCTTTTATATTGGGCACAGATCCTATCTTAAAACAGTTTGCCAGGGAATACATAGAATACCTCACGAGAAAAATTGTTTCCGTCATTCTTTGTCAACGGCTAGTGAGAGTGAGTTGCTTCATTAGAACAATCTCAAAATCATATTATGAATTAGCCTTCGAATTACTTGCTCTTGAATAACCAGTTAAACTTGGAAAAATAATGATTATTTATAGACTATCCATGGTAGTCAACTAAATACCTAACAAATGAATTGCATAAGTTTTATCACCACCAACTCTGGCTGAATTCGCTTCCTCCTTTCTCTCAAACGTCCTACAATACTCGATCCTCTTTTCTGCTATTTTTTGGGCGGTTGCTTTCAAAGACCTCCATCCAAGAGAAAAACCTTGCCTTTCTGCCCTGTCAATCAATGCATACCTTAAATTCTCCATCCGCTACCTTTACTTGGGTAGACAAAGCTTTGATTAATGTGAACCCTTTCTTCTTTAGATCTATCCAGCATTAATAAAAGGTATTCGCTCATCAATAATATAGTCTGTTGTCCATACGTGATGTTAATAATAGATATATATTACATTTACAAGCCAAAAGACATAACAATAGATGGATTACAATAATATGAAAGAGCTATAAGGAACACTTTGCACCCTTGAAATAAACCTATCTAACTTAATATGCCTTATCGCTTTAAATAAACGTATCGAACGTAATGTAGCTTATTTCTTTTTGTAAACAAGCCTTTAGTACTCCAAAGAATTTTTTAATGAGTAAAACATTATAATCATGGACCTATTCTTCGCGTGAAGTTTACATCAGTAGGAATAAATGCTTAGTTGAATTCGCATGGAGGCTTCATCGGTGAATATATGTTCGAAAGGAAAAATTACCACTTACTCCGTACCATATACTCCGACGTGCAAATTTATGAGAAGTATTCATTGTCTTATTGCCGTATTTAATTGCTGTATTGGTGTATACTGAGGGACATCTTCTGCAGCATTATGTACAACTGATGAGGTGAGCAGAGAGGAAAGTGGAAAGAACAGATTCAGCAATTCAATCTTCTTCTACATCTACTTATCACCCTGCGAGCCACCACTGTTTGGCATCCACTGCCAGGGTGTTTGGCATGGGATGACTTATCACCGACATGAAAAACAGTAAAGAAATTTACTTTCACCAACATGTACCAAACTATCGGTATTCTAAAAATACTACAGAAACTACTAAAATAATCCATAATGCAACTATGAAAACATGACGCAAGAGTCATGCAGGGAGTACGTAATACATGGTGTTAGCACTACTCGGGTATTTATAAACATGTATTAGGGTATATATGAATTAATCAGCTACACTAGCTGCCTGCTAATCAAATTCAAAGTATTAACGCAGCCGTTATAGTCTCTTGTCGATCGCGGGAAAAACAGCATTTTACACCCTTTCTACTCTACAATCTACTTTCCTTATTTTATTCTCACGATCTGATCTACCATAGTATGTTAGAGTTCGTAAGATATTGAAAACATCATTTGAAAATAAATCGGTTTTAAGTATACATAAAAGATTGAATGTGATTTCCAATCCACGGTTTGAAAGTGATTCCCATCCAAGTTGTTGCAAGAGGTCAGAAACACTAATGAGACTATCATAACTGCCTTTCGCGTATGTTGCTGATCTTCTCTGCATACATTCTAACTGTTTTTATGCCTACCTCATGAGGATCCCAAACACTGGCAACGTATTCTAAGTAGGGTCTAACAAGGAAGTAGTTGTTGATTTCTCTAACTTTGTCGTATCACTTTCTTGGGGTTGACGACCGATGACGATGGTTCATTTTCCAACGAAACAGCGTACAAAATTTCCTTTCTAGCCTTCAGATTTATTGCTAACACCAGTGTGTGACTTATTTCTCGTTTTCTCCTGATTTTGACGCACCACGACATTAAGTGAGTGAAATAATTTCGGGCTCGTGACTAGAGGTTATCAGGGAATGAATCAACCTTTCATGGTTAAATGCCGTAAATAAAAGAGGAATAATTGCGATATCATGGCGTGTACGTGAAATGAGATTCTAATTAAGCCACGGATTTTGACAAGAAATGCCTCCAAAGAAAAACCGGATAAGCTTCGAGTCAAAAGATAATGTCTCCGCCTATGCCAGCCATTCGAGGGAAAAATATTGATTCCAGAGATTCTCTTTGCGATTTTTCAGAGATCTGCAGCTTTTTTTTTGCAGCAATCCAGGAATATTTTTAAGAGGCCGCCATTCCCATTCTAGGCACGCAAGCACATTCAGGCCCGCACTCTCAACCCTGGCAGATACATCATCGAATGAATATGTATGAGATATAAAAACGGCGAAGACTTATCTAATTATAAAAACGTATGCGAAAGATAAGTCATTCGGTACAAAGACAAAGACTTGAGATCGCATGAGGTCCTTAAAAAAATAAGGGCGCTGATAATGGGATTTTCCAAGTATCGCGAGAACGGAAACATTAAAGGATAAACGAATTTGGATAATTGGCCCCGCATTCCATTAAGTCACTCGAAGGCGCAGAGACGCCAAATAAAAGCATTGTGTCTTACATGAAGATAAATGGGGCGTTTCCTTTTCAGATGCCTGGAATAGAATTTTGACCTCTTATTCAACGATAACATTCTTCTAGCGAGACATAACTGTAATCTTGATGCATCACAATCTACTGAGAACTTGTCACTTAAAAATGCAAGATGAAATACATCGTTTCCGATTTATTGTTTTCCCGCGAGGAGTCTCAGTGATATGAGAACTTTTATTTACTAAATAACACACTCATTTAATGGTGACTTGTAAACGGATGGTAATTGCAAAAACTATTGATGGTAATCCACCTCCTTGACCAAAATTTCGGCCATATTCAGTAACATTCCAACTGTCAAAGACCACATGACCAAAATCAGCACCTTATTAGGGCACTCTTATTTACTAAATAACACACTCATTTAATGGTGACTTGTAAACGGATGGTAATTGCAAAAACTATCGATGGTCATCCTCCTCCTTGACCAAAATTTCGGCCATATTCAGTTACATTCCAACTGTCAAAGACCACATGACCAAAATCAGCACCTTATAAGGGCACTCTTATTTACTAAATAACACACTCATTTAATGGTGACTTGTAAACGGATGGTAATTTCAAAAACTATTGATGGTCATTCACCTCCTTGACCAAAATTTCGGCCATATTCAGTAACATTCCAACTGTCAAAGACAGCATAGCCAAAATCAGCACCTGGTCAAATTAAAACTATGATATACATGTACTGTATTTTATAAATTTAATGACTTGGAAACGAATTAAAAAATTTGAAAATAACCTCCAATTCATAGACGCGTTTTGTATTGTCCTCTAAGTATAAAGTTTCCCATCTCCGAAAGATATGACGACAGTGAGACTAGTTAAGGTGGTGCGAGCGAGATAGTTCCCTAATCATGATAGAGACCACATTCGATATATACGTTTTAATTTCACCAACAATGAGACACACGAATGAATTATTGCATTATTAACGGTGCAATAATATAGTTTTACTTGACAGAAATTGAAAGTAATCAAATGAAAATACCTAAATAAGTCTTTACTTGACTCATTTTTATTACGTGGTACGTTGGAAACTTCATCAAAACGGAAAATTTATTGTGATTCCGAAGAATTTACTGCGGTGGCAATATGATTAATTTTCCAAAATAGTTGAGAAAACATAAAAACTACACACATTTGGTTTTTCGACAAGATCTAAGTGTAGAAAATGCCTCATTTTTAATACAAGGTCTCTCTGGAGTGCATACATGTACCATTTCCCATGTAAAAGGGCTGGTATTTTCTGGCAATTATCTCGTAAAGTAATAAAAAGTATAAAGCGGTAAGGGATTGAATTTTTGATGTCAATGGAATGGTGATATATTTTTCTTTAAAATAAGAACAAATTATTGATTTCTAGGTAAAATGGTACATCGCTCTAAATACCTAAAATAGATGTAGATCGTTCAGAAAATATTTTCATATAATGCTCTATACAATTAATAAGAAAGGTTTCTTTCTTAACAAAGACAATCAAACGCTTAACTCTCTGCTTTCTGATCCCGAACTTACCAAGAAAATTATAGGGCAACTCAATCTAATCGCATGATTAAGAAGAAATTCTTATCTCTTATTTCACAAGACTCTTGCGTGATCACCACACTAGAAAATTTTCTCTTGCTAAACTAAAACTATTCATCAGAAATGTCTCGTCATTATGAACAAACTAAACTCCATGCCGTACTCAGACAGATTCCAGAACACAAATGACAGTTAAGAAAATTGCCAAAATGTTGCTAAGGAGAGCCATATGAGTCTAACATTATTGAGGAAAATGGAGTAATAAGAAAAAATCAAAAGAAACCAGAGAGAACATAATTGTTGGAAGAGAGACAAGGAGTCGTTAAATTCACTCGTTAAATCAAGGTTTAGCTCTAACTATGGTATGAATTGCCTGCGGGAGGAATAGCGAAGGTTGTGAAGAGAAAAAAACACAAGGAATGTTTGCAGCATGAAATACCTCACCGGACTCGACAATTAATTTATCCCCTACCGAAGGGACACATTTAGAATGAGAGAAATATGGAACAAAAACGCGCTGCCGAGAAAATGTGACTGAAAAAGAACGATTAAGATGATGAATGGAGAAGGAAATCGCGTATGACGAGACCTGAGTAGAGTCGGGCGATTGAAAGCAGTAAATGACGGTCAAACATGGCTAAGACGAAAGGACAAAATATTTTACGCCAAGAGTCAAATTAATATCACAGAGTATAATATAAAGTAAGGGGATCCACAAACTGCACAAGGTTTACATGGATACACAATGACTCTTTTAAAACAGCAGCAGCCTTCCTCCTTGCACATTTGCCTTTACCAGCTCATTATATGTCCTAACTCACCTTCACCTCATCCGTAAAGCCTGTTCTTTCCATCCACATTTCTCGCTTCCTCACCGTTCTCCCCTAAATAAAAGCCCACAATATCAGCTAAATTATTCAGGTCATAAAAATCATTCAAAATTACCCATAGAAGATTGAACTATTTCGTGAATAACTAAACGCTAAAAAGAAATAAATACGAAGTAAGCCTACGCTATGTCCAAGTATGGATTAATGATTATTAATTTTACCCCATGACGAATATTAGAGTTATTTTGAATTATTTCATGTCTTCGAACTAAGGACGCCTCCAGGATGGGAGTGAATACATCGATAACAAGAACCTACGCGACTTGAGTCCCGGAAGAAGGTTGACCGGAATATTTAAGTTGTTACAAGCAGCAAAAGTAGTCATAGTACTTAAGTAATAATATATATTATTCCAATCACAGTACGAAAGATACAGAAAACACAAGTGCGTTTAATATAATGAAATCATCAATCTTGACATTTGTACTGACCACATGATTCATAGGTTTCTCTTGTGCGCACTAACTAAATAAACCCACTGAAAGTTTTTCTTTAAAATTCTCCTCAAACCAGGCCAAAAAAATGAAAAAGTAATTCATAAGCTGGGAAACTGATAACGATATAATAAAAAATTCAGAAATAATTATATGGATTTGCACCACAGATTAAAATGCAAGTGTAACTTGGTAAATTCAAATGAAGGATTTCACCTAAGTGTTCATAGAAGCAAAGGAAAATATAATCATTTTCATTCACAAATGAAAAACCGACTTCGTTTTCTTCCACTGATTTATTTTTTTGGTACGACATGTTTCGACACAGAGGTCATTTTCAAGTACAGAAAAATTTAAAATTCAAGCAAATATATACCTGGAAGGGTCTTGGGGGAGGTTGGAGAGGGGTGGAAGAATGGGTGTTAGGGGGGGGGAGGGGGAAACCCGGAGAGTGGTGAGGGGTGGCGGTTATGGTGAGAATTAGGGAAAACCCTTAGGAGGACCGCGTTGGTGAGAAAGGTGGGGGCGGGGGATGGAAGGTAGAGGGAGGGGTGGGTTAACTTGGAAAGGGTCGTTAAGGTGGAGGTGGGTTATCAGCAGGTGTGGAGTTGTGCGGGAGGGATCTGGGTGTTCGTCTTTCGGTGAGGTTTAGAGAGACTTGTAGGAGGGGATAATTCTTTCAAAAAGGATGTCGTTTAGTAATTTACATTTACTCATATTCCTCCTTATTTCTAGCTCCTCCTTTTTGTCCATCTTCCTCCCTTTTATCTCAAAGTGTAGTATCTCCGGTATGAAGTCGCTCTCGTGGTTCTCTTCCCAGAGATGTTTGGCGAAATGGGACTGCGACAGATTGTAGTTCCGGTAACATCTCTTATGTTCCTCGATTCTTCTCTCAAATGTGCGCCCTCTCTGCCCAACATATGCAGCACCACAGTCGTTGCACTTTAATTTGTATATGCCACTTCTTTCAAAAGGTTGCACTTGGTCTTTTGTGTTACCCAGGAATTTTTTGAGGTTTTCACCGTTATAAAATGTCACTCTATACTGTTATTTTGGAAAGAGGTTTCCTATTTTTTCCGAGATAATGCCATAATATGGCAATTTACACCATCGAATCTTTTCCTTTTCCATTATTACTGGAGTGAAGAGCAATTTCTGTGCTTTGAAAGAACGTTTTTTTTGGAGCATTTTGTCTATTATGTTTATGTTGTAACCGTTTGAGATGGCTATTAATTTTATTGTTTCTAATTCTTTGTTGAATATGTTCTTGGAGAGAGGGATACTCATTAGCCTGTTTAAAAGAAATTGAAACACGGATAGCTTTTGAGAAAGCATGTCGTACCAAAAAAATAAATCAGTGGAAGAAAACGAAGTCGTTTTTTCATTTGTGAATATCAACTTCCACATAGTTGAGCCTGATACCATTGAACGTATCATTTTCATTCCTTTTTGATCATCTACTTGACAATTGACAGAGAGATCTCGTGAAGCTGTGCGTGTTGCACGAGGCTAAAAGTCTTGTCGATGCGAAGCACTTGGACTTTCAGCCTCGGGCAGCATGCGCAGGTTCACGAGACATCCCCGTCGATCGTCACCCGGATGACCAAAAAGGCATGCATTTATTTATTTTGAAAGGGCTAATTTAAACCATAAATGCCCCTAAAAATGTTACAACTTACTGTTCCTGATGATTTTAGAATATCCAAGTGGCTAGTAAAATATCAAGTAAGAGTGAAGTCATAATAATGAAAAATACCACAAGGTTGCAACAGAATTTGTTTCTACGTACTGCAATACTTTAAAGTCGATTCACATAATATAATCCATGACAAATCTCACATCTTGGCTGCGGCTCCATTAGAAGTTGCAGACTAAGGGTGACCAGATCGGTTCATCACCTCACATCCGAATGAGATGAAGACAATAATGAATTGATAGCAAATTTTAAGGCTGTAACCGAGTTCCTGAGGTATCTAAATATAGGCTAAAATTTAACTTTTGGTATTTCTCAAAAAGAAAGACGCACTTTTGTCCTCTAAACTTCGTTCTCAAATGGAATTGTGACTTGCGTGGGTCGAAGATAAACTTATTTTTTCACACATCCGATTTCAGCCATGCTGTTGGAGATTCCCATCTCTCACTTGTGTCTGAAGCTACGCGGGATATCTCCATTATGTTTGCTATTTTAGCAAGTCGGCCATCACTTATTCTCATTTAAAGTTTTTACCATGTACAAATCTTCATAATGATACTTTTCATGGCTTGACTTAAATTATACTGAGCTTAATGAAGAGATGCTACCCCCTATCCCCAACCCATGTTACACCTACACCCATGTCCTGAACGGAGACATGTTCCACCGGGGCGGGACTCAAACCCACGGACCTCGGGTCAGCGAGCGAAGACTCAGCCACCACACAGGAGCTCTGAAATCAAACCCAAAAACTCTGTGCATGATACGCGTTGGTTATTATTCTAGTGGATTCTTCTGATGCTGCAGATGCAACCATATCCCAGGTTAACATAGGTATGCGCTATATAGAAACGTAGGCTGTCATGAATAAATTAAATCAGGAGGAAACATTCACATCCGTCCTTCCTCACTATCCTCATGCCATCCAATGAGCTTCTAAAACGGCAGAGCAGGAGATGGGGAGATAGCAAACAGGCAACGACCGCTAAAAGAACGCCACTGACCCTATTAACGAATCCCTTAAGGGAGACACTAATCGAAAATGCCGCTCGCGTGCAAGGCATGCTTCCAGCCTCTCAAAGAGTCTCCGAGTCACCTGAGGCGATGAGCGGAAACTGGAAGTACTTACTCTGGTCCGATTCGTGGCGCTGGGACAGGTGGTAGCCGCCTTAAACGACGAGGAGGGGAAAGAAGTGTGTACGTGAAAAAAACAATGCGCATTTAAAAGGGTTCTTTACTTCGGCTGTAAAGCTCGTTTCAGACGCCTGCCAACTTTGCAGTAGCAATTATACTATGTTAGCTGAAATCTTGCAATATTATTACCCTGTAGACGAAATAATAAATTATTTTTGACAGTAAGGGAATAATTTTTTCATAGAGCGGTTGCGATTCCTAACTAAAAATAACAAAGTTTCCCATTTATTATTATACTTATTCCAGAAGACGATCCATAACCCGGAACGATGATGATTTTACTTCACAGAGAACGAAGTAAGGCCCCTAATTTACGCAAACAATCGTAAACTATTGACAGTTTTCACATAGAGGCCATAGTAGAAAAAATAGTACAAATCTGCATTGCTCTCAGCAAACGTGAACAGAGGAAGAATTGCGAGCAATTGTAGCTGTGGTCCGTCACTGGTCACTTCAATTTTGTCAGCGACACCTTCCTGGTATTGGGAGACAGTAGAGCTCCAACTACTCTACAAATTCACAATCTTTCAAAACCAAGGTGGCTGGAAATTAAAGAACCACCTTTAAATAGTAAGTGATTTTTTTAATTTTTCACATTTGCATAAAAATTTGCACGAGTTGTTACAGGTAATAACAAAAAATTTAAAAAATGCACCTACATGATTTAGTATTTTGAGAATTCGATACTATTTAAGCACTTGGCCTAATGGATCTCGAGAAACATTCCGCAACAATTGGATTATTTATGTACATATTTCGTACTTAACCTTAAATAATACATTTCATATAATTAAAATAGCTGGTTACTTATTTTTGAGTGTCACGACGAGTAAAAGAATTGAAAAAAATGTGCTTCATCATAATGTTTGCCTAAATTTCTTACACCGCAGCGAAGATTTAGAACATGCATTTGAAGCCCGTTTTTCTCACGGGGCACGAAATTGTATAATTTTGACTGTATGTTTTCCCCATCTGGTGAGCAATAATTATTGAAATAAAGCAGGGGCTAACTTTGCCATCTCGCGTCCATGAATTAGCGCATGCGTCCTTGCAATTCATCAATGACGCAATTTGAAATACACGTTCGTACATACACCAGACTGTGCAATTATACCGAGTGTAAAACGGGATTAACAAAGGCAAAAATTCACAATATTTGTCTCGAATCATTTCTTTGACTATTATCCTTTTAATTTTATTATTAAATTACTATTTCTATAGCTTTGAAGGTTACACGCTAGGCATAGCTTGCTGGAGAAATTCAGAATTGATGTGTTTTGGAGCGACACAGAATATTATCATGACGCCTCACTACATCTCTAGGTCAGACAGAAGTGATAAATTATGAGATATACATTTCCAAACAGATAGGCACAAAAACTCCTTCTTTCCGCGCACAATAAGCGACCACAATAAAGACTGTGCTCTAATAAATACACTCCCAAAATACACGTCACTATTTCAACTCCCAAAACCATATCCCTTACATTTTTACACGGCTATTATCCCAACACCCCCTTCCACACGCCTATGTTGCGGCTCGCAGGGTAGTATGTAATGTACATGTTCATGCTTGGTGAGTTCCATCCAAACAAACAGATGTGGTCCTAGTTATCTTCCGACACATATATTAAATATTACGAAATATTGACGAAATATTATAAAAATATGCTCTCAATGACCCACTATTGCCACTCCATCTACCTTAACAGGTGGACAGAGGAATAGAGATATAAAAGGAGATAAAAGATAAACGTGCAAAAGAAGAAGAAAAAGAGGGTGGAGATATGTGTAGAGGGTGAAAGAGGGAACGTGGAGAGCCTTGGAGGCGAAACGAGATAAGCGAATTTCGCAGCAGAGATCTCGGAGAGGCATTAAAGGTTAATCTAACCCTTGTGTTGACCCCACCCCATTCTTCCTGCGCCCCGCTTCACCTCAGCCTCCTAACCTCCGCTCATTTTAAACCATCCTACTTCTTCTTCTCCAGTTGATTCGTGGAGTGGAGTGGATTCCCGGGCGCGGATTGGTTGTGCGGGATAATAATGGACTAGAGAGAAATCGAGTTGGCATAAGGGACATTCAGGTTCGCAAATCAAAACTAATCCTCTGATTCACTCACGATGTAGGAGAGAGGACAGAATGAGAGCGAGAGAGGAATAAATCGAGGCAGAATGCGCATGGCTTGCTTCCCTTAGGCATTAAGGCTCGTTAAATTATGAAATCACGCTGAACTTCTTGGAAAAGAAACGGAGGGGGGAGGGAAGAATAATGACAAATGCCGCGAGTAAAACATATAAGTTTCACTGTTTCCACCACAAGTGAGTTTTGATAATCTGTAATGTGACGCTCGCGATCTTTTGAATATACGATATTTCTCGATTCATCTTGACGTCGACACCGATTTGTTCATGATAACGGGCATTCATCTGCTATGCCGGGCATGTGAAAATCTCTGAACCTGAGATACGCTGGACGACCACTACGAGCAGTCTTTCACAAGGAGACTGAAAAATTCGCAGTTCTCTTGTGAAAGAAAGCTCGCTTTCCGGGAAGTCCCGGCTAGTAAGCAGAGCAATATTCAAAGAGTTAAACATAACTGGCTTAGCTCCAGTTAAATTGAATCATTTCTCAATACGTATTTTTAGAAATTATTGCCCTTCTTTTATTTCTATATGCATGCTAACTCAGCGATAAGTTTACATCCACAATATCGTAACTACCTCGCATTATAATCATATTTTATCAATTGTGAGCATAAATCCACGACTATTACCTTAAAAGTTGCCTTTTTGAGCTAGATACCATTAGTAAAGCAGTAGCCAAAACATAATAGTCATTTTCAGGCCTCCGTTCATGAGAGCATTGGCATTTCAAGGATACAATTTCTTGGCGTTCAAATGAGTAACAGTAAGAGGATTAGTTGATCGTAGGTACTATATATCTGATGAATTCATTAATTTTAAAATATTCTAAATCTCACTGTCAACGGCAGGAAATTTTTTCAGAAAAACGTGCAGAACATGGGACAGAACAATTATCATTTGCCAACGCTTGCACATTTCATAAAACAACTACATATATATAAATAAACTGAAAAAATGTTAGAAGTTGTTTGGAAAGCAATTTACTATTAGATAATCTATATTTCAATGAGCATTATATTGACTGAATGCTCATGCATCTTATCCTAAGATTGGGTTAAAAGATTACGATTAGATCAAATTTTAAATTCTTATTTTATATATTTCGTTTTATTTTGATAATTTCACTCTCCCAAAACTTGCACCTATGATTAAAGTCTTTCTCTTGCACATTCTAAACGCCGAAATCCATTAAAAACTACTCATCGCCAACGTCCTCAGTCGTGGCTTGGGTGAAAGTTTGAGCAGCTATAATTAATTTTCTCTCGTGCCCCCTAGAGTTGTTCTAATTTCATGGAAACCTACATCTCGGCAAGAGAGCCCAGAGCTTACCTGTGAGGAGAAATTTCGAGCAAACGAGGTTCACTATTCGTTTGACGCTGGGAATGAACGGTTAGCAACATCACCCAACTTTAAGCGTATTCTCCTTCCCAGTAAAGTTGGTTAACACTAACTCTAGGATGAAATCATTGAAACATGAACCCGTATCCGCAAGACTAGAGAAAATGAATAGTCGAGACGTCTTTGATCAGAATTAATTTCGCCTAAATTATGATTTCTGATACTGATGAGATTTTGGAAATATACACGATTGTTTCTATTCGCAGTCGGGAAACAAAAGCGGGCGATTAAAAGCACGGAATTTGCAAATTGAGGGCCAAAACCTCTTGAAAAGGTAGATTTTTAACATTGAGTGCTTTATTAACACGATATATGCCAATGTATTAATGTAAAGAGAAAAATTGATGCAACTGCAAATGCTAATACAAGCACTGTTGTTTTACATCATATGTGCATATAATACCAAAAAGATTTCAATGTAATATTTTTCTGTATTAGTGATTTTATTGAGGACAATATTTATATGAATGTAAGGGTGACTATATTGTATTTATGTTTAAGTGTATATATGTAAAGAGATAAATTGATGCAACTGGAAATGCTAATCCAAGCACTGATGCTTTACATTTGTCATATGTGCGTACAATGCCAAAAAGATTTAAATGTAATATCTTTATGTTTTAGTGATTTTATTGAGGTTAAATGAATGTATGAAAATAAGGCTAGTAATATTTTATTTATGTTTAAATGTATATATGTAAAGATGTAAATTGATGCTACTGGATACGATAATCCTGGAACCTGCTGATAAGCATAATGCTTAGCAGGACCATACCCAAGATATAACAAATGCCTTGTAACCCATCCAAAGGGAACTATGGACTTGTATTTTGTATTTTTAAACAAATTTTATGTAGAATTGACCCACTTTAATAAAATTTAATAACCTTTAAAAAAAATGAAGAGGTGTGTAAAGGTGTTTCTACATCAAACGCACCGCTTCTAACATAATGCAGGTCAAATTCAAAATTCCATTTTCACTAATCCGTTTTGATCAATTCCAACTTCTCTTTTTCGAAATTTAACAATACTTGCTCCCTCACCCAGCCCACCCTCATTACTATTGGTCATAAAATCATAAGACAAGTTGATTCCTGCCCTCAACCCTAGTTCCCTTGCTTCCTGGTAGTTATTCCTGAGTGTTTTCCTCTATAATAGGTCCATAATATTATTATTCCTTGGTCTTCCTCTCGGCACTTTTCCCTTTGTTTTGCCTCCATTTAAGTACTTCAGAAACTTATTGTACGTCAAGGTGTGTTCAATCTGTATTTTTCTTCTTTTCTGTATGGTGTTCCATATGGTCATTTCCTCTTCTACTTTTCTGTGCACTTTTCTTATTTTATATTTCTTCCATCTTATCTTCAGCATTCTCCTCCAGGAGCATCATCGGAACAACTTTCATTCTATGTAAAAAAAGATGAAAATAATGGACATGTCTTTAATGCCCTTTGATAGAGATTTCTCCCTTTTAAGTTCAACACCATGAGTGGGCTCAGCCTCTTTCCAAAGTGTGACAATGTGAACACCAGATAGAGTGGATTACTTTTGCTTCAGAAGACACAATAATTATTCTTGGAGAATACTGTCACTTCTTCCAAATGATTAGACTCAGAATTGCATAAATACCGCACTGTACCTCCAGCTTCCTTTCCACTGGATCTCGTGACACGGGGAAATAGTTTTAGCTAATGTTTCGAGAAAGTTTCCAACGAGGAAAAAGGTAAAATAATTTTCAAATAAATATCTAATCACATACTCATAAAAAACCTCGAAAGTGATACACTCGTATTGGTATCCTTTGCTCCATATTACTATTGAATCTAGAGTTTATTCAAATTAAATAAATTATAAAATTTAATCAAATTATAAAAATTAATCAAATTAAATAATTAATAAAATTTATTAAGTCAAAATGATTTCCTTGATAGAGAAGATGAATGTAATAGGTACTTTATATTTTGATATATTTTTTAAAATTGCCAATAATGCTATTTATTATTTAATTAACTAACGAAAGAAAGTACACGCACGGTAGTCTAAACCGATTCTTTGATTGTAATCATATACGATTATGACTGATGTATTTTTTCTTTCTTTAACTTTCTTTAAAAAAGTATCAAAATACGTTTTTATCCAATTTTAAAATAAAGTTATTACTAATTTCATAGTATACACATAGCATTGAATCCAATTTCGCGATTTCGCGATCGCGTCTGGATAATTTTTGCAAATCCGGAAAGACACAATTAACTGGCCCATTTGAGAATATTTAAAAATAATTAACAGCATAAATGTCCACGAGCTTTACATCGCATTAAACGAAGCAACATTTAATTTACAGGATTCATATTTGATGCGGATATTGAGGACTCAAACGATATGCAATAAAGTTACAGGCCGTGGGACCAAAATGAATCATTCAAATTCCCCAGCCGTGTCCACCCATAATTTATAGGAACTAAATGTAAAAAGTTGAGAAAGTGCACGCAATAAAAATGAATAGGTCGGATCATAAATACTTGAGCGAAGCCGATGCCTAGCACCAAAAAAAAACGGATGTTCAATAAACGCTACGGAGCTGAGTGGAAGCGAGGAAGGCCGAACAGTCGAACCCATTAAGGGCATCACCTATGGGTACGTAGGGAGAGTCAATTTTTAAACGGTCGAGACTGCCAGGGAGCGTTTCACCTAAAAACGCGGCGACGGTTGACCTAAATTTTTGCGAAACGTCCCCGCGACTTGTGCCATGGAATGGCATGGGAATGGCATATTCAAATCCACCGTCACCTGCGCGCCTCTCCCTCTCTCACTCTGTGCAGATGCGTCAAAAACTGCACGGGTGCACGAGCAAAGCGTTCCACGGAGGAGAGGCGCCGAGTATCGCCGGAAACACACCGCGAGAGCGCCTAGCCGTCTACCGAGGCCGGAGTAACAGGTCAACCGAGCCTTGATACCCCTGAAATATATTTCGCCATCTTTTTTTCATCTTTTATCTTCAGGGAACATTTTTTTTTCACCCGCGTGGAAACTTCAACTTGTATTATTCATTGAAATGGCAGGTCAGGAACGAAACGGGAGAAATGGGCAGTCGATGAAAATTGAATAATGGCCTTCAAGCGCTCGCGGCAAAATCATGCAGTTTTATTCACACCACGAGAGTGGTGAGAATCTTCAAATATATAGTACGGTTGGAGATCAGAATGTGAGATAAAAATGTCGAAATCCTAAACGTGGGCTACAAATTATCAATAATTCCGTTCCACTAAAATTACACTGGAATAAATTTCCGATCATTTGAAATTCTAACAAATGATAATAAATCTTGGTCAAAAATTATCAGACTGGTTTCACAAACGCAAATGCATACAACCTATGTTGCAAACTAAAGTAACTTTTATAAAGCAGTTTCCAATTAATTTACTAGTTGGTCTTATTTTGATTGATTTATTCAGCGTAGAGCTGCTGTAAATTCACATAAAGCAACGGAACTTATTCCGCTTCATTTACCGCTCAAAAAAACGTATGTTTAACCGAGCAAACCTCATCATCGTGCAGTCCTATAATTAATTTTATAAATTATCAATGGAGCGTAAACATTTGTCGGTCCAACTCCAATATTTGTTAACATTCTTGCAGAGGTGTTCCACGGTCCCCATTTTCGTAATTTCATTTGATTTGAAATTCAAAATTTCCTTCACGTTAACCACAGATACAGAAAAAGTATTTGCGAGGAGTAATTTTCCATGACTCCTGCGTACAAGATCCACAATTAGAGTCGCAGTAAACATTCAATTCAAAACCAAAAATTTACTTGTAGTACCTATCTTCATTATTTACGTTATTCACTAGTTTGCATTTAGTATTTTATTAACAAAATTAGATTATTTTATCATGAAAAGGTATATGTAAACTCAAAGAGCAAAGATGTGCACACGATTCGCAATATCAACCGGGATTTTTATCCACAGAAATACACTCACATGAATGGGTACGCGGTTTAATTTTAATCGACGGCAAGTAGTTTGGAGCATTCTTTGGCATGTTTTGAAGAATCAAAAACGATTATCAGACCGAATAAATGTATCCAGTAGAGAACAGAAAATGAAAATAGAGCGCATCACATTGGATACATTTCTATCAAAAGATAAATACTTCGTCAAAATATCGCACTATAGGAAATAGGAAGATATAGTCAAAATTGTATCAAACAAAATACGCTATGGGTTACAGAAAAGTATAGCTTAGATATTCAAAACGAGTTTATCTATACAAAGCACTGACCACGCAGGTATTAACTGTGGTTTACATAATTTAACGTTAAGTAATTTAGAGGGCAAAAACAATTATGTATAAACCCTCTGAACCTGATAATACTGGTAATAATTAAAGCCATACTCATTAATGGCCCAAAAGTAGCATCTTTTGACGAGATAAAGTAAGCATATTACTTCATCATCTCGTTCCATATCATACACATAAACGATATAGTATATGAGGACCCCAGAAGTCAAGGGGTCTAAGTAACCAGATCATTGTTTTGAGAAAACTTAAGTCAAAGTTGAAAATGTTTGGTACAACCCACTAAATAGTTAAGAGGCATTACCCTAGATAGCATCACCTGTCAAGAAAATCACTTGGATCCCTTAACCACCTAAAATATTTATATTTTCACGTCCCATACCTGTCCATAACTTGTTTTTATTAAATTTCACTTAGACCCCTTGACTTCTGGGGTCCACATATATAAACGTGAGGTAACACCAGTTGAATTTGTAGGAATAATCAAGAGTTCGATTTGTTAAGGCATAATCAGGATCAATATAACATCCGATGCCCAAGAACCAAAATCTTGATGAAGAAAATCTAAATATAATCTCCATCAGCCGATAGTAGATACTATAAAAAATAATCCTCATCTATACAATGGATGTACTTAAGTAAGACACAAATGTTTAAATGTGACCCGGAATACTTTATAAAAACTCAAAATCGGCGCTCAATTACTAGGAGTTAAGGAAGAACTTCATCAACAACTACTAATGAAGCATGCTTCAAATAGGCAGTGAAATTTAAGTGGTAACTGTAAAACGAAAAAATTTGGGCAGCGGTGAAAATGCGCTTTCATACAAAAGAATAATGAAAATAAAATGAACACATTTAACCACGTGGCTACACTCCGTACGCTGTTCCAAAAAGGAAGCAATTTAGATAAAAACTCTTCGGAGTTAAAAAAAACCTTGGATAATCAAGAGAAAAAATTTTTTTTCGCAATTCGAAAACGTCGCAATCTTTTGGGACCTAGCACAGAAAGATTTCATTCGAATACATAAAATACGACCCAAATGCGAAATTAAGCTGATGAAAGGGCTACATTTGGAGCCACTTGGAACTTTGAGGCCACACGTCAGGCTCAGATTACTTGAAGTTTTCAGATTTGACATATTTGAGTATAAGGCCTAGATATTATTTGGACGCCAAAATGTATGCCTATAGAAATGATAGAAACGACATAATGATAGATAAACATCATAAATAAAACGTACCAAAACATTTTGTTTCCATGTACTATTAGTAAGAACTAGGTGACCCGTGCGAATATTTCGCACAGTATGCAGCTTCTTTCTGTTTCTTCCTTCTTTCTTCCTGTTCTTCTACCTGTTTCTTCCCAAGGATAATATGCTTTGTTATTGCTATTATTATTAAAATTATTATTATTATTTTATATAACAATATAAGTTATAAAAATTATATATTATTTATGTTTGTGTTAAAGATACATAAGTGTTGGGCTGAAAACAACGGAATGGAGAGCAGCAAACCTATCTTCCCAAAGATTATTACCTCGCTTATGAATTAGGGATAGGAAAAGCTATTTACAAAACAAATCGAAAAAATGCAGAACTTCGAGCAGAGCTTTGAGCCGCTTCAAAGGACGTTATTATTGAGAACGACAATCTTGGAGCTCCATAAAAAAATTCGATAAAATTATGTTTATTGCCCTCATCGGTCGTGTTTTGAATAGCAATAAAAGGAACGGTGAAAAGGAAGACCAATTTTTTAAATCTTTATTGAGATGAGAAACTTCTCCGTGCCTCGGGGCACTTTTTACAGGTTTATCAGGTCTTCCACCTTCCTTGAGTTATTTCTCATTTCCATCATCTTTCCGAAGACACCCCAAGGAATCAAAACCATGCTCCTCAAGCTTCGCAATAAATCCGCAGCGGAAAACTATAACATCCGTTTCAATTCTTTCAAGAATTTGGATAAGCATCCCCGAGGAAATTTTCGTAACCTCAGAGGATTTTACGAACTCTTGAATCTACCGCAGCCATCGGCGCAATTTCTTTTTACCACTCTGGTGTTTACTGGCTGCACCAACTGCGCACTGCCAGTATGCCTATAAAAGAACGACGTAGAGGTGGAAATCAACGATACAAAGGCAGTTGATCAATTGTTAGATGCCATGATTTCTTATACCTGGGAAAAAACGCAGAAGAATAAAAAATGAAAAGAAAAATTGTCGTAATGTTTGAAATAAATGAAAGGCTATTTTAAAATGCATCCCAAAAATTTGCCAATTGCTTGCAATTTCTCTTCTGAAGGATCAGTACAAAACTATATTCTTTAAATCTGCGTCATTTTCAGTTTCCAAACGACTCTTCATCTTTCATTGACGATATTGGTCAATTCATCATAAATCAACGGAAAGATGGCTATCCTGTGGCTAAACAATAACTTAATAGAATTATGATGTCTTTTCCAAATATATCCAAATATTCTGCAATTTTCGTGTACTCTTTGAAGATCTCAAGACTTTTTGTATACTCTCAGAATTTTTGAGTTTTCTTTAGACTATGATTATGTTCATTTGATTTACTAACTTCTAATAAACTTACCATTTTCGCCACCAATAGCGGAAAATTTGTCGTTCATCTTTAGTTTTAATATAAGAGTTGAACTTTATCTTGACAAATTGAAAACTGACCACATTCCATTTAAGGAAGCGGTTACTACAAGTGCCATAAAGATTATTCTATCCATATATAGCCGGCATTCTTGGTTGAACTAATTTCATTTTCCAGCGTCGCTTTTTCGTCGGCTCCCTGAAGGGAGATGTTTCTTAAACGTAACATTGATTCAGGGTCTCCCCCAAGAATTTTGGCACCTTGATTTAAAGGATCACACGTGTAACTGCATATTCTTCCAATGAGAGTAAACTGACACCATAGCCAAAGAAAGTCCTCCACAACTCAAACCAATGGGAAACCTACAAGTGAATTTCGCGTAATGATAATTGGAGTAACGGAGGCTGAGTCAGCTGCATTTCTCCTGTACTGAATAAATTTTACTGTGTCAGGCGAGATACTGTGAAACAGCATATTAATGATAAATGAAAGATTTCGTACTGTCCACGAAATCACCCCTTTGTACCGACCCACAGTCATCATCACGATACCCGATGATGACTGCGGGGCAGTGGAAACAAGTGCAGTACTGATAGGTAATTAAGTGGACCGTACGAAATCTTTCGTTTATCACATTCCTCACCTGAAGTTTTAGAAAGACGATCATGTGGTGCAGCCGTACCTGAAGGCATTTAAGAATAATCTACATACTACCCTGCCGCCGCCTGGGCGATTGGCAGGGTGCGTTAGATTACCATCAGTGTAAAGATGTAACCTTTGGGAGGGGCAATGGTGACGTGTATTCTGGGAGAGTTTTTAGTGGAGCTCAGTTCTTATTATGATCGCTTATTGTGTGCGGAAAGAACGAGTTTTTGCACCAATCTATTATGTATCTCTCTTATTTTAGCGCTTCTGTCAGACCTAGAGATGTTGTGAGGCGTCATGATAATATTCTCTGTGTCGCTTTGATACAAATAATAATAACGTAAGCCGTGCTACGCCAGAAAATCCTTTCACTCACCTCCATACTACTATTGCTTGAGATGAGATTCCAGTAGTGGTATGTTGAAATAGAGAAATGTTTACCTCAGCGAATCTTTTATAGCGGAAGCACCAAACGTAATGTTGTTTCATTCTTCATCTAGGTATAAATCCTACCTCTTGTCGTCCCATTCATGAAGCCTACTCTATTCCATCCTATTCGCCACTCATCCAAGCTTCTGTCACCGCCTTCTTTATCCCCTCACCCCTCATCTTCCGCTCCTCTTCATGTGCTTCACCTCCTCCTAATCTCCTCCGACGGATTTTGAGGATTAAGCAAATAAACCGCGGTATTTCATTGACGGCGTCGACCGCAAGTGAAGACGAGAATTCCACAAAGGAAAATAATCATCTGCCTACGAAAAACAATCCACAACAGGAAAAGATGTTCGAGTATCATAATTGGCAAAAGCAGTCGGCGCGATAACGAGGTATCCGAGTTCGATCTCGGTCAGGGAGATTGATATTTTTTCCTAGGCATTTCCCCCTTCCTCAAGTACTTTCTACTCCATGCGAAGCAGGCAAAGCGCCAGCACATTGGTCTTTTATGCCCGTATCACTCACAAATACAAAAGAAAATAATTTAGAATAAACAGTTCTTCTACAACTTAACAGCAAACTTAAGAGCGCATCTGCCATTAGTATAACATGCTAGTTAAATTTATAATTTTTCCAAGATTAGATAAAAGAGTAAATTTCACGATTAGTAGGATTCAAACATACCAATCACACCATTCTCCTTCGGACAAGGCAGATGTGGTGTAACTTTAATGTTCAAGAGAATATACGACTGACCATTTATGTAAATTAGCTTAATCTTCTAATATCAAAACGATATGAACAATATATCAGATGATTTAATGGTAACTTTTACAAAAAACCACAACTTAAAAACACACACACACACGACCCGGGTTTCGACGCTTGAGCGTCATCTTCAGGTGCTTTTTTAGGGTATTCAAAGTCTTATATATAGCTTGGAAGGAGGAGGGGCTTGGGGGGAGGGGGGGGAAGGAGGGGAGGATTAGGGTGGTGTGGATGCGGGTTGGTCAGGAGCAGTGATTGGCGGGGAGTTTAGCGGGGGAGGGGGGAGGAAAATTCGGGAGGCGGCTGTGAGAATGGGAGATGAGGAAGGTTGCAAATACTCATTTAAAATCTTCGAATCAGGGTCGTATGAACAATTCTTGAAATGTGATCTCAAATCTGTGCATTGTAATGTTGAATGAGATTCGTCAATGTCTATCGTAATACCATCCTGTTTGACGATTGATTGACTTTTACTTTATATTCCATTATGCTTAATGCATAATGTGTCAGCAATGCGATTGGTTATCTATGCTGCCTGTTTTAATTTCTCAATCCCTAATGTTTGATCTTAAATCTGTGTCCTGTTACTCTGATTTTCAACTGTATGCATTATCATATTCATTGATAATTGTTGGTTCATAGGTGGTGCTCTTAATTAAATTAGTATGAATTGCTGTCACCAATGACCCTATTTACTGTGGCATGTAATTATGTTTCAATAATTCTGAGGACTTAAAATCCCTGGACAACAAAGACTGTTTTTAATGCGCACATTCAATGAACTTCGAAATTGCAGTTAGGCATATAAAACTCGCTCCCTCATAATTATTTCCGCTTAAGACCCTATCGATACATTCCTCATTCCTCTTACACTAACACCTCGCCTCATTAAGATGATCGGAGCGATTGATATTTATGAACATATTTTCGTGAACCTTTGCATGCGTACTTTTTAGTAATACATACGGATAAAAGTAAAAAATGTAACATATTACCGATTTGGTTTCTAGGCAATTTAATGCTGTTTTGACACGAGGCGTAATGGCGCTGATTATATATTTCGAAAAAAGTTCAATGACATTAGAACAAATTTTCTGCTAAACTTGACAACTGACATTTCATATTATTAGAACTGTTCATAGTTAATATCAAGAAAATGGTATCATTCGGAATAAATAAAACCATGAACTTACATATAATTTTCACTAAAAATTCAAATTCTGCGCCGTAAAAGCTAGTCATAGCTATCATTTAATTGAGACGAAACTTTTAAAATATTATTCTTGCATCATTTACAATACAAAACGCATGGCTACTTCCAATTTATGCATAGCTGTACTTAAGTTAAATATAATCGAAAATTTTTTTCCAACCTACTTGAAAAGTTATAAAAACATGCACTCAATGACTCACGAGTCGCACTCCAACAACCTTAATACTCTTTGATCTCTATACTCCTCCTCTCAAAGGTACCTTGCGCCGGATTCATCCATGACTTTCGTGTTCTACTCTTTTTGTCAATCCATTCACTGATTGCTTTTAATCTTGAAACATAAATAACAAAAACTAACGCGAAATGCACTGCCATGCGTCCACGACCATGTTTTTGGTGGGATATATCACAGGGTATTGATGCGTAAAAATTATTTAAAATATCGGATTTTCGAGCTAAAACGTAGGCCACTTTCCCTTAGGAAAATGAAAAACGAAATTCATTAACAACGGTCCTCAACAATAATCTCTAGGGTATGAGCGAATGAGAAGCCCTCAAGTAAGCTGGAGGGATGACATGACGTGTCACGCTGATTTAGTGGCTTATCCATATCCGACACGAAAAGTAACTAACGGCCGACCATATGAGAGGCAATCCACTAATAGACTCCTCAAAGAGTATTAACTGATCACCAGTAATGCGATAACGTTCCCTCCCCAAATATTTCCATTATTCCCTCGGCGTTAATCCCAAACATTGATTTTCCTTTTCCATTAATGGACTTTGCTTGTCCGATAGAGGCCAATGTCCGAAAACCGCAAATCACTTACCTACTCATGACGCAGGGGTCTATAAGTGTTGACTCGTCAGCGATCGATCTCTCCTTAACAAGCTGCTCGACCGGCTCTAAGTGGCCAGTTACCCGAGATATTCGCCATAACTTCCAACTTTCAGGCGTTCCCTCCCAAAACCCATATCGTATTAGGTGTACCCTTAATTTCCGTCAAGTGGTTGAAGACCAGGCGCAAGAAATTTGGACTGGGAAAAAACATGTAAGATACACTGCGTTGCGTAAACAACGGGATTCGGAATATCATAGATTCGGAACGCGATAATCTATCTTCCAGTAGCCTCTTCCAGTACGCTTTGACTATATTATTGTCAAGATGAGCAGATATATTTACTTAAACTCACAAGTTTTGTCAATATTTCAAAACTCATACTTATCAATAATTTTTAACATTAGCAAATTCTGCATTGGAGGTGGTTTTATCCCTTAGAACTATCTTCACTCTTTCAAATGTATCCACTTGCGAACTCCTTAAAGGACTTAACTTGTTACACAATCAGGTGAGATAACGACTACACAATGTCACGCTGCACAGTAGTAGGCCCAAATCGGGAAAAGCTGGCCAAAAATCAGAAGCTGCGTTAAGGTGCTCAAAACGTCAATCCAAACTATAATTTACCTAACAAGTTCATTTTCGACATTAGTTCAACCGTATCTATTATATAAATTCAAATATTGATATGATACATTGGGAAAAGCCAAATAGGTAAACGTAAGAAAACTATAAAATAATTACAGCAACAATACAAGTATTCCATATGTACTCCATTATTATATCTTAATAAAAAATGACTACTACTTAAGGAAATTATATGGGAAAACTAAGTCACGGAATTAGAATCACGAAATAGTCAGAATCGGAAAACAAATGAGGTTTCCTCCTCCGTTCGTCATCATTAAGCGCTGATGAAAGGGACCCTCAGTCTGAAAAAATCACAAGTCTTTGAATATAAGGGGTCAAGTGTTTAATTTTTTTTTTGGCGGAAGGTTTAGAGTTGAAATGATAGTACTGGATTTCAAAATTTATCTTTTAATCAGTTATTCCTTGAATACTGATCGTTATATTTTTCTGGTGTCTATTTTCTATATTTGAGTATTTCCTTCTTTCTCGCTTACTCCACAAGTTGGCGGATTGGAAGAATAGATTCCTTAGCCATAGCCGCACCATATACGAGTATGATAACCTTGTTTACTGCCGAAAGAATAGTACCAAGCATAGAGTTATATATATATATAAATATGTGATTTTGCAGTAGATACTATATGATTTTGCAGATAGCACTATTGCAAGATATGGTATGGCCGCTGGTTGAGGTCTTCAGAATGACCGAAAACCCCGGAATCAAATCCTCATCGGTACCTAAACAATTAAACATTGCTATCAAATAATACCACACAATACCATAGCTATGAAATATCTGCAACTCCGAAAAATATATTCTTGCAGTATCTCTATCATTGGAAGTTTCACAGCTCTGATTTGGAATATCTACGATGAGTCCATAGTAGATTTAAATAAGTTTTGGATAATTCATTTCTTTCTATCCATCTGGTGCTTACTTCCGTCACTAAAATTCACTTTGGAGAGTGTTCAAGTTCAGTAACGTCCCGTCCCAAAATCCAATCCTTTCTTGTGCAAAAGGGTAGGTATGACTTTTTACATGCTTATTCACCTATACTGATATGCTTCTGATGATTCTGGAAGCGGTGTGTACACGTAGTTCAGAAAAATCCACCTCAGACTTTTCTTCACTAGCAAAAATTCTCTCTAGATAGGTTGAATATGTTGCAAACTTCACACTCCCTTAGCTTGGATAGAGCTAATGGCCGTATTTTTAAGCCGCTTCTCCGTGAAGGTGAACATTGATTTTTGGTGACATCGCCAGAAACTACTAGTGAAAGGGCACCTAAAGTTAAAAAATCACCTTTCATCTAAAACATTTTTCTCAATTTAATTAGAACATCCTTCGCTCTTATTGTAGTAGCTGTGATCTCTTTTATTAATTTATCAGTAGCCTCATCATTATTGAATCGATATTGCAACGATGCTGCAAAGAATAGCTCAATAGCCAAGGTATTAGCCATTAAATTTTCAGCTTTCCTTCGTTTAGATTTTTCGCGGAAACTCCCAAGTAGATTGGATAATTGATCACGATATGACTCGTCCGGGAAGGCAAACAGAACGATCGAAGATTTTTACACCTGATTAAGTCGGTTTAAACATATTCTTATTCCAGGTTTACGATTATTCAAAATAGCTGACAACTTACCTAAATCGAAGGTGGATGACTTTTGTTCCTCAGGTGGGAGTAAAACTTCTGACTTCAGCAACTTACTATGTTTTCTTCGGAAAACGTTATACCGTAGTAAGCTTTGGCTACATTTCCATTTATAGCGATGAAATTAACTCTTCTGAAAAGATATTATGACAATACTTTTGACTTCATCGTTTCCGGTCATTCTGAATTTTCTTATCAAATACTCGGAAATATATTTCTTCCGCAATCTTAACTCAAACTTATTTTTTTATTACCCACTTTCGTTTAATCATGCAGCTCAAGACTAGTGACGTGCTTGATGTCCATAACACTCGTCAAGTTTCCTTCAATTAAATCCTTCCCATCGATACGCCGTACACTGAATGTTCATCGGTGGTAAGAACCTATGCAGTTTCTCGTGTGCGCGTATGGCGCACACGAGAAACTGCATAGGTTCTACTATAATCCTTAGTTTAAACTTTTTTTTATAAATTTTAAGTTTTTTTCTTTATTTTGTTATAATGTATTATTTAATCGAGCAATACAGCAACAAAAAAAGCTTGCCAATGCTTGAAATAAACAATACTTTAATATGCCTCAGCATTAAGTCATTGGGAATAGGCAAGCAGTCGCTCGATTAGAAAACTAACAAAGCAAATGAATAAGTGTGTATGGTATCAAAATGTAAAGAAGACATTATGCTGTGCCTTAAATGAAGTAATAAATACGATTTATTAATTAATGTTCTCCTAAATAGGGATTTTCTTCCGATGTGGACCGCGCACTCGGGTAGGAAGTCGGTGAAGCGTGCCGCGCGACAGATTAATGGCCCCAAGTCGCCAAATAGGAAATATCCGCAGGATTTATCTTTTGATTCTTTATGTACGATCTTGACACTTTCTAACAGCGCAAAATTCTTTGTGTCGATAAGGGTCGATGGAAAACATATTTCACACTTTATATGTAGCTTGTGTAAAAATACAAGTTAAAGGCCAATGTTAATGTGCTAAATGATGGAAATGTAATCATAAAAATACTATTTCTTATTTGAATAGGATGCAAAAAACAGCAAAATATACTTTACAATTCTAATCCATTACCCAAAGCTTTAGCCCAATGATGCATATTTTACCTACCTAATGCCATCGTCGCCGACTGCCCTTTTTCTCTGACTTTCGGCTGATTGCTTTCGCTAAATATAGAGCAAAATGAAGCCACTTAGGGATGCAACTTATAGAAGACATAAAGGGAAACAATAAAACCACAGTCGAAAAATACTATAAAAAAATTTGAACATTTTAGTTTTGGCCGGCTTTTTTAGATTTGGGCCCACTGTGCGCCGTCGTCGACAGGTGATTATGTATTCGTGAAGGCGACTATATACTTTAAAGCTGTAAAAACATTATCAATGCCAAGATGATCCATTTTTTACTCTATCAAGCTTTTTTTTTTAAACACCTAATATATTTACAAGTACTAAAGAAATGTAAGTAAAACGTTAACTCGCTACACCACATCCATCCATTGATACGAAATGATCCGTTTTCGTCCAAACTGCAAGATGAATAAAAGACAACCCACATTTTTTATGCTTTCAGGCTTGACTATGTCGTGACTAATTTTCACAGAATTTATAAGAAAAAGTATAATAGCCATTACATACACTTTCAGTACCATGATACATATTGGAGGAGATGTACATTTTGTTTTTGAGCCAGTGAGGAGAGACACCTTCCGATTAAATATAGCAAGCCTGATGACGGCGAAGTAAGCAAAAACGTGTCAAGTTCCAATCAGTTTCACTCACTAAGTAATGAATGTGAAATTAGGCGTAATAGGGGGAAGGGGTCACCAAGTCCATGACCTACATACTGATTGAAATACATGTAATTTAAGAAATGAGCCAGCTTTCTTCCCCAGGACACCTGGGATTTCACACACGAAGACTGGCGGCACGCATTGATTCAAAACAGAAGTGATTAAATATCGGTAAAAATAGCCAAGTCATTAACTGGATAGAAACCATATCTTTGATTTCTATGATAATTTCATCACTTTGAGAAGGATAGCTTTCCAATAAAATGCCGAAAACTTTATCCACGTATAATGGCCGGTTGATAGAACATTTAGTTAAGGAATCAGTTATGATATCCATAAAGTTATTGATATCATAATTATATTCGGATTGTAGGAACACATCTACTAGTTTCATAACTTATTTACCAGGAGTCAAGAGCTTCGAATATTCAATCTAATCTCCCACCGCCGCATAAGATTTATGAAATTTTAGCCTGTTAATAATTGCTAATGCACATAATAATTTGTCGATATGAGTAAATTTACTGGTTATCTGTCTCAAAACAACTCTTTCATTTAGTAATTAAATCTGCAAGCGGTTCATTGCACATCCGCCGTCTTGGCTACTTATGGAACTCATAACTTCATGCCATAAGTTATGAAACCAATAAATTTATCAAAAGTTACTGCAACACTAGTTAAATGATTGCCAAGGCTTATGGGTCCCATAACTTTATAGAATACATTTTTGTCGTTCCTGCAACTGGCAATACTTCAGTAAAACCTAGTAGTTCTCGCCACAGATGCCCCATCCTACTTGGTGCTTCATTTCACTAAAACATCAAACACCCAGCCCCGTTCTTCATGTTTTCAAACGTGGTCTCTCTGGATTAGGGTCCATTTCCATCACCAACACACCAGCCTCATCTCCCAATCTATCTGATCCATTACACTAAGATTACACAGCGTTGTTGGCTACGGGCAAACGCTTCAGTGTCCCGTAATTACGGAACGCGATAAAACATTCAATTACAGCGCGAATGCTGGCAGTTCTCGGTGATACAAAGGAGGACATTCAAGGTAAAAGAATAGGAATCACTGAATTCTGATATGCGGCCAGATTGCAATCCCTCTCAATGAACGCGCGGTGTACTCAAAGGACGGACTTAATCGAGAATCTCGCGCACTAGATTGAAAAGTAGTTAGTATCCCAAAGGAAACTTTCTATTTACCCACACGCGAATGGGAAATCGCGATGGGGAGGGTGTGCCAATCACTGTTAATTTACAATTTTCGAGGTCAGAAAAGCATCAATCTACTATTTTTACCGGATTCACCCCACAGGTGAGTGGCGTCACATAATGGTGGACCTCCCATTTTTTTTACTTAAGCCCCACATAATGTAGTTGTAGTAGTATTTTTATATAATATCTTGTTTGCAGAATTTCTAACATCATTGTAGGTTATATTTTGCACTTTACCTTGTATACTTGAAAACTGCTAATAGTTTGCATAGTACAATTTCTAAGTGAAAATGAAATGTTTAATATAACCTTGCGCCATTCGTCTTTGTCATTTATAATTTATATTTTTGCTCACTAAAGCGCATTGCCACATATATTATTTTTGCTCTTAAGGGGAATGACCCTAGTAAAATCAAAATATATTATATTCTATTCTAATGTTTCAGGACCGACAATTATATATACACTGCAGTCCTTGAGTGCATAAAAAGTTAAACGTAAAGATTCCATTCACTAACTAATTTCAGGAGACTGTTAGTAAAATAACTCGAGCAACAATTAACTAATAACTTTTGATCATACATTTCTCTCCATTCTTTAGAGGAAATTAGCATCCTAATGTCACCACAACTAAAGAAAAGAATGCCCACACAATTCTCTTGGAGGCTTCGTCTCTAAATAATCAACTCAATCACCTCTTGCCGCAATTTTACCAATTTATTTTTGCACCATCAGGGCTTAAGATTGAACCATTAAAATATAGCAGATTAATAGATTTTCCTGGTGGTGGTTTAATCTCAAGCCCTGATTATCCAAATATATATTGGAAAAATCTCGGTAGGAGGTGATAAAATTATTTGAATACCGACCATCCAAACCATTTGTGTTCGTAAATGTGTCAAAATAATTGTAAAATATATAGTTAGTGGTTAATTGTTTTTTTTTCAAAAGACACGCCACTTTAAAGGTGTGTGACACGGGGTGATACCACACCCAGGCACGCAACACGCTTTTCAGTTCAAGTTCGAACACCGCACGCTCCCTTGAACACAAGGCGCAAACAACAGAAGTCACGAGAATATTTCATAACCTAAAATAGAAACTAGGAGAGTGCCAAGTTGGCGAACATGCCAACATGCAGAACAAGAGCCTAAATATTAACGCTTATTAGCTTCTCCAATACCAACAATTTAAGAACTCCGTGGTTTTTTTGCGGTGTCCTCAAAGTTCGTCTTTCAATTGTCTCTCCATTCTACAAGAAAGCTTCATTCTACGAGCAAGCAGTTCAAGGGCTGCCTCCGAACATTTTTCCTTGCAAAAAATTAAATTATAGCCATTGTTGTGACGACTACTTGCACTGCCGGCAGGCAAAATTTAGATACTAAAAATCCTTCCACTTCCCTATATTTTTATTCTACAATGCACCATGTTTGAATAAAATAATCCATCTCTTTTTCCCACAAACAATAGTGTCTATAGCCAAGTGGAACGGGGTGAAAAGAATATTCGCATAAATAGCCATGACCTGATCTATTCTAAACGAGGTCCTTCACCATTCTGCCTACACAATTTACAACACGTGGCCTAGCCTCATCAAATCAGGTGCATCTCATTCTATGTTCAACAGGAAACTAGAGGATTTATTGTATTTTCAAGCATATCACCATGTAAACGAGTTCCTAAAAGACAAATCGTAACTAAGTTCAGATTACCTGATTTTCTTATTCAGCATTTTGATTGTATCCTCGTCCTATTTATCGAAATGTCCACCTATCGCATATATTCTTATTTGCTCGCCCACTTGACCATGTTATATATATTTGCTGACCGACAGGCCAGTAAAAAATAATAATATAATAGATTAAAAAATTAATCCAAAAAACCACGTTTTAATTTAAACTAAAAAGAAGAAAATAAACCTCCCTGCCTTGGCCCAAGGTCCCACGATTAAATTTTACAGATAAAAGACTACATGTTCAAAACTAAAAACGTAGTGCGCATCAATTTCAATACCTATTTATTATGGAACCCTGAGCTGCTTTGATGATTAAGTGACTTCCCCAGAAGTAGCTTTAAGGAATCGAGTTGTCTGCTTTTTCTCTCATGTTCATCTCCTGTCCCTACTAAAATCGTATTATCCTAAAGGTATATGAAATGTCATAGGTATTAGAATTATGCTTTACTTCTGAAACAAATTTTATGACGCTTTACATATGACAGTGGAGTGATAAAAATTCATCATCATATATTTGAGATATTAGTTGTACTATTGTAATGAGTATTTATAGATAAAGAATTTGATTCAAGATATTGAAATTGATGCGCACCACGTTTTTGGTTTTGAACATGTAGTCTTTTATCTGTAAAATTTAATCGTGGGACCTTGGTCCAAGGCAGGGTGGTTTATTTTTTTCTATTTAGTTTAAATAAAAACGTGGTTTTTAGATTAACTTTTGAAACTATTGTATTATATATTTTTCTTCTTTTTAGTTTAAATAAAAATATCTTTGCAGAGGAAGAATTAAGCTTGTATACAACCCCTAATTATAAATTCAACTCTTCATATAAATCGTTGTCTCGGGCGTGGCTTCATGGAATCGACTTAACATAATGAAAAGTAAAGGAAACTTTATATTATTTATGTGGAATTACAAAGTTTTCTTTACTTTTTATTATGTCAACTCTTCATCTTGCCAACCTACCTTGTCCTGATGTCCTATATGCACTATATTATTATCACTTTCCTTATTTCTGCAGCTGCTTCTCGTTCCGGCTGCTCCGGAGTTTCCAGAGGAATGTAGCGGACGATATCTGCTTCGTTCATGCGCGCAAAGTTTTTGATGGTCAAGTTCTTGTACGAAGGATTATTGCAGCGTATTCAGCTGCGTATTCTCGCTGAGAGGCAAGGTGAGAAACATAGGCATCCTGAGACTCATCACTCGAGCTAAGAACTTTCGCCTTAAATCTTTAGCAAGGTGAGAAATTTGATCACTTTCATTTCGATTTCGAGCAGCAGACGCCTTCCGCTCGCGATCTTTTTGTCGGGTGGCAAGTCGGAAGGTCAAACAAACAAGAAAGCGACTTAATAAATCGGAGTAAAATGGCTCACTCACTCACTCAGTGCTTCAACCCGAAGGTTGGTTTGGGGTAGGTGAGGGTAGAGCTCACCTCAGACTAAGCCAAAGGCATGTGAGTTTCACACATTCAGGGTAGGGGGGCCAGTTCCTTTCCCTGAGCCACCTCGCAACGCGAGGAAATGGCTGTCAAATCATACAGCTGAGCGATTAATACAAATGTAAATCGTCAAAAATAGCGGCTCATATTGCCTCTGAAGAGCTAGATATAGCGAAAGAATGCATTGTCATCTGAATCTGATCTGTACTGAAAATATTAAGTCGATAGCTAATCGGGAAGTGGGTTAAATATGAGTTGCAAGATTTTGCCCGGAAGGACAAACAAACAAGAAAGCGACTTAATAAAAACGTGGTAAAAATAAATAAGCACTCACATTACTACGGTAAATACAAGCCAATCGCTGGATTTAGAGTGTAAGCCCTATCAAATGTTTCGAGCGGGAGTAACCACGGAAGACGGTAAGGGGGAGGATAATGAACTGCGTTGCTATGGGCGTGGCTGCGGAATCATGCACTTGAACGCGTAAACGCAAGGAGGTGCTCAAGCAAGAGAGGCCATGGGATGAGCGGCTAGGGTGACGGCGTGCATGCTTTGCCGGCTTCACGTTCATACGGATGGTGTGAGGGTTGAGAAAGGAGGAGGTAGAAGCTATGAGGCCACTTCGCATTAAACATACAGACAAGACAATTTAGCACATGGAAAACGTAGCTTTAAGAAGTACCAAAGCAACTAAGATGATAAGATGTACCATTTTACAACATTCAACTATGGTTCAGTAAAAACGTTATTTTAAATCTTCATTTCATGAAATTTCTTTACATTGTTATGATATGCATGCATAAAAACTGTGTCAGTAAAGAGTATTTCTTCAGTTAAAATATTAATCATCTTTGTTAAGACAAAGTAATATTTGTAATATAGTATATATTGTAACAAAGTAATATTTGTAAATTCCGCACATGGCATGAATACTCATTTTAAAAGTATGCCTGGTTCGAGTTGCTACCTTCTTACCGCGGGAATCTGTAAAAAGGGTAATGATGGAAAATATGAACGCCCAGTTGGCATTAGCCATTGAGGAAGATGAATAGGGCGCTTTCTAAGGTGGTCAATGGTACAAGCTGAAACGTGGGAGTGACCTGCAAATGTTTACAGCGTTTTTCATCGACAGCTCACCAAAAATAAACATGAGTTTACCTCTTTAATATGGATTATCCTTACATACATCATTTATTTAATAAATAGTAAGAAAATGGTAAAACTGAGTATAATCCACAGCCTTAAATAGTCGATTTCTATTTCAAGCGTTACTAGCCGTAAATTCAAAACAGATGGTGTATATTCTTGCTATGCATCCATTCATCATCCCATCGAGCTATCCAAAGAAAAGTAAAGAACGAGCAGTTATAACCAATATGATCGTTATTCCGGTTGTCTCGCTTCAGCATGATAATATATAATGCTCTCTCCATCTACCTCAATTAACCATGCTAACGTTTTTCAATACACTAACCATAGCTATCCGCATACAATAGTTATTTTCTGTCATCCGAATACACATTTGTTAGGATGGATATGAGATCAATTGTCGTCATCTTCAAATGAGTGGCAGTTGATGAGAAAAAAAATGTAATGTACGCCTTAGGTAGTAAATACCAGTCGAAATAAGTTGATAAAAGACATGTGAGAAAGCGGGTAGAAATTATCAACATTCTGTTCCATGGTAGAGAGCTGGCAATGAGAACGGAATATAACATATTTTTGTGTTATACGTGAGCCGCGCCTTACACCGGTAAACACTCAGGAGATGAAAGAGGGAGTCGTGGGTACGAGAATGCACGCTTTGATAAATTTATGTTCACGCAGGAGAGAAAGTGGAGATGGTGGGGTTAGTACGAAGGCTTTCGAGAGGCGTAGTGAGCACACACGAAAGGTGGCTACACGAGAGAATTATCAAAGCAAACGCGTTAGTGCGCTGCTGCACTTTTCGCTTCGGTCAAAAGCATTTGACGGAATGAGGGAGATAAAGGAAAGCCTCCACTCCCATCTTCGCTTCGTTCTCATCCCACAGCCAACCCCTTAAGCTAACGCACGGCTGCGTTGCTTTGCGTGGCTTTGACTAGGGTTGAGGTGGCGGCACTGAAAAAATACTCATTGCCGCCGGCAACACCGGAAGGGTCCTAAATGTAAGCGATTGCTGCGGCAAGGAATGCAAACTGTGCGAATCGAAACCGGAAAACGAAAGCGCAAAACGCTTCTTTGATGAAATAACATTCAAAAAAAGAAAAAAATTGTTTCGACGCTGAAGTGAAAATATTCGCAGTCACCCAGTGACAAATATCCTGCTCAAGGTCGTAAACGACAGCCAAATAAATCTGAGAGAATATTTCACAGACCACCGACGAAACAATTTTAAATTTCTGAGAATCAGAGAAACAGATACCATCAAACTTAACTCCTTTGAGTTTTATGACCGTATGATTTTGATCTTTTGACGGAATTTTTCTTTGCTAGTAAGCGTAATCTACCCCAAATCCATGAGGGTTAAAACTTTTTGAGCAAAAACAGGGATAGCTACTGAAGCCAGCCTATTGACAAAGTATGATTCAGCCACGTTCGAAGACCATCTTCAAGAACAACCGCTCATCAATGGTGACGACATTAGGGCTGTGGCTGAAGTACTTCATCTATTTCTTAAGAGTTCAAAGAAAACTGTATTAATCGACAAATACTGGACTCAAGAGATAATGGCCGCGCGACAGGTTTCACTTTACATAGCAAGGACGCTGCTGCTTTTCGACACGGATATTTACACCAAATTTAACGAAGCAGCTAGCCAAAGAATACGGCTATAATCACGATTAGTATAACAGAATGGATGCTAGACCATGCCAACTTCATAAATATCCGAATTATTTAGCGAGTTTATGGTAAAGTTTCCCTACAAGATATGAAATGAAAGAGACGTCGAAGGAATCTTATTTTTAACGAAAACTTCTTCAACAGACCGACGGCAATATACGCTGGCAACCAGTTTGTGAAAATTGTCGTTTCAGCATCTGGTTCCTCACTATAATCTACTCGTCTGCATTCTGCTTTCTTCGCGCGATTACATCAACATATAAAAACTCCCACAAGTAATGAAAATGACAATATGTATTGTCGTACCAGTATTTTTTGATGAAAGTAGAGTGATCGCCTAATCGTCTTTTTTCGAAAATATATCCAGATACGTCTACAATCGATGCATCTTACTCTGTAGTATTTTCGAGACCCACAAGTGTCCAGCAGGATTGCAATTGTACGTTCCTGCTACACACTTATGCGGTCAGAATTGACCTAGTAACTATATCCTAGCGTGTACGTCCCAAGCAAAAATAATTACTGCCAAATCTCTGGTAACAATACGCTGTGGCGCAGGTATGTTAACTATAAACCAATTCCTCCTTCCATTCTTCGTGGCTATCTAGTACTGTTTTAGACAATTTAACATATGGTATAGCTAAAATTCACAAAAAATGGAACCTCTATATTTTTTCACATGAAGTTTTGCTCGACCTAGTCATTTTTGCATGAACACCTAAATTTTTCTTGGGACGTTAAATCAAGAAATTTCGCCATAAAACATACCTGTTTCGATTTCCAACCTTCAAGAAATAGCATGATGAACACAATTACATTTTAATTTTAGTAATAATGCATTTTTAAATGAGGATTTCCGAAAATGCCCTCCCAATCATTTTTCCTCCCATATTTTCGAGTGACTTGGTGCAATACCTTACGCCAACCCCTCTCGGCTTCCCGCACCCAAAAATTTCCTCACCAGGTTCGTAATTTTGAGATGCGAGAGCGAACGAGGGAATATTAAAAAGTAATTCTCCACACGCGGTGCCAACGGGGGACGGTGAAGGGGGATGGTGAAGGGGGCGGAGAAGGGGGAGGGACGTGAAATAATGTCGCCTTCTTTCCCTCAAGAGGACTCGACGCCCACGTCGAATTAGCATCCGCCCACCCACGGCCCTCTTCCACCTCGAGAAATTGATGTCCACCCAAAACGACCCGACTCGAGCGAGGGAAAGGGGTCATATGTGGCTAACAATTGAACCACGCAAGAGGAAAAGACGGAAATTGGAGTTTTCCACGGGTTTGAGAGAGAAATTAGGGACGGGTGATAATATATCGCGGATAACTTCGATAATAGAGAATATCTTTTCGCCAACGCGAAACCCTTCGAGCCTAGTCGCTACAAGGATGCGTGGTATGGGGTGAGCAGGAATGCAAGAACCGATAATCACAGTCTTATTGTTACAAGCAATTATACATCATATATACCTTTATTCTAAATAAGGAAACGTGCGTAAGAAGTTTAAACGTTGTGCATACCTAAAAAAATCAACAAGTCAATTCTCCATTTGTACAACCTTAATATAGTAATTATTCCTTCTGAAAAGACTTCCTTGATATCCAGAGTACCGTTGCCCGAAACCTACCGCTCAGAAATAAATGCGGAGTACCTGCTGACGCCTTGTGAAGCGACCGCGAAAGACACGGGTGAATCTGGCGGCGGAGAGGCGGCGGAGAAAGAGGAGGAATTTAATCAGTCTTCAGGGTGGGAGGTTGCATAAGTGTGCGAGGCATGAATATGACAACAGTGTTAGTTATCGATGGTTTTAGCTCTGATACGGTCGAAGTCAAATCCGGTGTTCCACAGAGAAGTGTAATCGGCCCTCTTTTATTCATTATTTATATTAATGATCTAAGTTCTAGAGTTATTAGTAAAATAAAATTATTTGCAGACGATACAATTATCTACCATGATATCATCAAAGACGTGGACTTTGAAGCTCTGTCATCGGACCTTAACAACCTTCATTCGTGGTACCAGGAGTGGGGGTTAGAATTAAATATCAGCAAATGCACCACAGTTCACTTCCTGGGAAAGTCATCACACAAATGCCATACCTATACTGTGGATGGAGTAAACATAAAATCTTCAGATACAGCAAATATCTTGGAATTAATTAAACTTTTGATATATTGTGGGCTTTACACATACGAAACATATGTGGCACACCATTAAAAAACTAGGTTTTATTAAACGTATAATAGGAAAGTCCTCGGATGAAAAAGTAAAAGAGAGATGCTACTTAGCTCTGGTTAGGCCACACCTCGAATACCCCCGAGCATTTGGGACTCAGTTCATTAAGATTTAACCAAAAAAATTAATAAAATACAAATGAAAGCACCGCACTTCGTTTAAAACTGCAACGAGCGTACACATGGTGTCTCACAACTTTTAGAGGTATTAAGGTTGGAGCCCCTAAAGACTTGGAGGCCACACGCTAAGGTTGCTTGAGCAATTCAGAACTGATATTTTGCAGAGCGATACAGATAATATTGTCATGGCTCCATACTACATTTCTAGGTCTGACGGATGTGAAAAAATAAGAGAGATACACTGCCGAACATATAGGTACAAAAACTCATTCTTTCATCGCACAATAAGTAACCACAATAAAAATTGAGCTCTACTAAATACACTCCTATAATACATGTCACCATTTCATCTCACAAAAACCGACACCTTCACACGGCTGATGGCCTTACACCCCCTGCCACACGCCCATGCGGCGGCTTGCAGGGTATTTTGTAGATGTAGATGAGACTGAAAGAGGCATGCCCATACTGGGCACTATGAAAGAAATAATTAAAAGAGAGCCACTTTATGTGGCCCAACATTACTAAGAGGACGCATTTTACTCTTCGGTAAGGAATAGAATAGTATGAAATCCACCAGATGGCGACGCTCGCACCCGATCTAGGCGTTTTGACGACAAGAGCCTCTCATCCTAGGATTACTCTCGCTCAAGGTAACAGTCACATGGAGGTAGTTGCCAAGTCTTCAGCGCGTAGGCATAGGCAGCCCTGACCGAAGGTCTGTGAGAAGGCTGGACTATATGCGTCACTATCCGAGTAATTCATGGCCGAAAACCTCTCAAGTAACTTCTTGATCAAGTACCAATTAGAGTTTTACCTATTAACCATGACGGATGACACTTGATATTCTGACAGAAGGTGGATTGATACGAACCACTAAGTGTAATATTTTCTATACAGATATAAACTTTGTAAAATAATACAAGCTATCTTCATGAATACCCAGTGGTATATTCGTCCATCGGAGTATATTTGTTTTTCGTGTGTATTCTGAAAATTTCACTTTGATTACAAAAGGTTTTAACCATTATTTGCGTCTGTAAATCATGACATTCACATGCAACTGAGCTGCTGCGTGATTCGTAGCCCTAACTAAGATCTAAGACTTCGCCCAACTCGAAAGGGAACGGCGTGATGGGTTTGTGTGTATGCATCGTGAAGAAGTCACATTAGATTACGCCTCAAATCACAATGCGTGATATATTCGATGATTACAGACCTCACTCTGTCAAAAATCCATCTGAATAAATTTTAAAATTCCTTGGTACTTTTTCACAGTGTTTCATTCTTAGTCTACCGGTTTCGTCGCATAGGCCTGATAATGCCGCCTATGCGACGAAACCGGTCGACTAAGAATGAAATTCTGTGAAAATGTACAACGCAATTTAGAAATTCATTTGCAGTACGAGATAATTAAATAGTTGGAGGAGTTAAATAGAGAAGCAAACTATTTGGAAGAGGCGGAGAGGAGGCTGGAAAATGGGATGAGATGGCAGCGCCGGAAGGTTTGTAGGAAACCTGAGACCTAGAGAGCGACGGAGTAAGGGGTTGTCGAGAAAGAGCAAGAAAAAAGAGACGGAAACCTCTACGACAATATCCGAAAACTGCTTTCCGAAGTATCTACTGAGCCCAACCACAACCATGCATGGTTATTTTGATCCTAAAATTCTTATATCCGAAAACAATTACTGTGGGTTTTTTTAATTAGCCCATATTTTTGCCATACAAAACATATGTGGCGCGGCATTAAAGAAACTAGGTTTTTTTAGACGCATAATAGGAAGGACCTCGGATGAAAAAGTAAAAGAGAGGTGCTACTTCGCTCTGGTTAGGCCACACCTCGAATACGCCGCAAGCATTTGGCACTCTGGTCATAAAGATTTAACCAAAAAAGTGAATAAAATACAAAGGAAAGCAGCGCGATTCGTTAAAAACTGCAAAGAGCGTACATATAGTGTCTCACAACTTTAAGAGGGATTAGGGTGGGAGCCCCTAGAGACTCGGAGGCCACACGCAAGGCTTAGGTTGCTTGAGAAATTCAGAACTGATATTTTTCAGAGCAATATAGAGAATATCATCATGACTCCTCACTACATCTCTAGGTCTGACAGACACGATAAAATAAGAGAGATACAATGCCGAACAGACAAGAACTTGTTCTTTCCGCGAACAATAAGCGATCACAATAAAAATTAAGCTCACTAAATACATCCCTATAATTCATGTCACCATTTCATCTCCAAAAAACTTACACCTTTACACGGCTGGTGACCTAACACCCCATGCCACACCCCCATGCGGCGGCTCGCGGGGTATTATGTAGACATAGATGTAGATATTTTCACCATTGAACCCACCTCTAAATATATCACCTAACGAAATCTGATTCAGTAAAGGATCATCCTCACGCACGAGTATTCAAAGTCATAATTTTAACCTCAACGAAACCTGGTCTTTAATTCTTTGGGATGGATGAAGGAAATAAATCCTCAAATCAAGGCAAACGAATGTTAAAACGTTCGAAATATAGAAATTTAGATAAACAAGGAAATAGTGACTTCCGAAATATATACTTTAACGCTCAAGGCCAACAATACATCAGGTGATTCAATAAACTAACAACTGGACAGTAATAATAGCTTTCATTTCACACTGAGAACAATGCGGGAAAGCAAAAAGAGATCATATTTAGGCGTAATTCACGCGCTCACTTTAGGCATGATCTTCTTGAAACGAAGAGAACAGCTTCATTACTTCATAAAGCGTATCAGGTACTAAGGCAAATGATAACTCTTAGCATCAATTATTCCGTACATAATAATACCGACACGCATCATGCCAGAAAGTCACCACGCTTCCGACAGTCAATCTTAAGTCGTAACTAAGGGCTAGAACACAATAAAAATCATTAAGATATGAGAAAAACAAATCGGTGACTGATATAATCGGACATTTGAATAAGGCCTATGACCGAAAGTGCGGATATGTTAACAAATCTGACTAGATAGATCTGTTTTCGCATTTTTCCAGGCTATTGTTTCTTTGTATTTCTGAATCATATTTCCCCTCATTTCAAGGATGGTGACCCAAAATGTTCAAACTAATTCCCTTGTGGTGGGTTACTGGACAGTATGAAGTTGATGAAAAGTTGATATAAATATATCACATTTATAATCAAGCACTTAAAAGGGCGGAATCGTGTTCTTATTGGTTGGCTTCGGGATATCAGGTACCAAATATCGGTTGATACATTCCCACGGGCGGAGACGTTTTTGGAGAAGAAGAGATGACACTGGAGGAATGACAACTGTTAAGAAGAGGGAAAAAAATTCCTTCGTCTCGTTAAAAGTCCGAGGAATTTCTTGCTACTGTGTTCTAAGACCAATTCAAGAACAAGAAATTTAGGCAAAATCCGCACCTAGAATAACTCGGGCTTATCTGAGAAATAAGTGGCGGCCCGTAATATCGGTCTGACTATTGGGCGATATATTTCAGGTGATATACTCCTAAGTGATAAATTAATCCACAATATACAGTCAGTACGACTCCCAAGCTTCCCGCTTCACCGGCCAATAAAGTGAACACGATACCGGTATAAAGAAGTTTAATTACAAGTAAGTCACATCTTTATTTTGACAACAAGACATAGGTATTCTGATGCGCGCATTAAAAAGTCACCACATGATCTTTGAACTAAAACACGAAAAAACAATGTAATTTGTAACGATCGTAGCACCAATTTCCACGAAAAAGTTAAAGTTATACCTAAATATTACAAAGACTGTAAATATGCACGGAAGTGTTCCATTAATCAAACTATTCCGGAACTAGAATATTTGTATGGCATGCGTGTTCGCCGACCATTGGTGGCGATCTCATCAGCATCAAATAACCTGGCTCCAATTCCGTGCAGCACCGCGAGTCCCTGAATTTTATGTGGTCTTGGACATTGTAAAAAAGGTCAATTCATAAAAAAATTATTTTTCACACATTTCGAACTTCTCTCCTTTCTTACTCGCCATTAGGAAAACCACCATACGTTTTTGATCATTAAAAAATACTATACATCAACGACGCGTGCTGCATTCCAAAAATTCGTCACGTAACTTTTCAGGAAATGATTATTGTTACTCGCCAAATTGTTTGGCTAAAGCTTTTTACTCCAGACGCGCGAGACAGTCCGGCATACACAAGAGCGGGGACACTCGACCGGAATTATAAGCGCGCTCGCGCGGGGAAAATCCCGTAGGATTATTACATGAAAGGAGGAGGACGGAGGTGGACATTTTTACCGGCAAAAAGTAATTCCATTTAGAGTTTCGGGTAAATTGCGAGGCCATTAAAGATTAAAGTGCGCCGAATTTTGGAGGCGCGTAGACGGGCTGGGGAGTGAGCGTCGTAATTGCGCATGAATTATCGCAATCGGTAGTGATCATTCATTGGCACGACGTTTAGTCAGCACGTTCAGACATTCAACAGAGACGTATTGAACTAATCCATTTGGTTCACAGTCTCGGAAATATTAGTTCTTTTCCTCTAGTTTTGGTTCATTTCTGATATACTTCAGCAGATGCCTGAAAATGAACCTAATTCGGAATGTACTCTAGCCGACCACTCAGCTTAAGTGCTCTGACTTAGTTATATCCTCCTCCAAAAGAAGTGTTTCCATATTGATTAAACTTAGAAAACAACGGAGCTCACTAACGAGGTATTACCCTGCTTCGTGTAGAAAACATTAGCTAATGGTAAAATTTACCGACTCCATTGGAGTACGCCGCAAGAGTATATGGGACCCTTACGAAGTAGGACTAGTTTCACATATAGATCAAATACAGCGCAGGGCGGCTAGATTTGTTAAAAAATTTTACGAGAAAAATAGCAAAGTTAATAAAATTGTTGAGGGAATTTGGGTGAGAACCTCTACTCGATCGAAGGGAAAATTTTCGATTATGTTTTACGAAAGTGAATGTAGACTATTTTTTGCCGAACGTTCAACATATTTTGCCAGAGGCAAACTCTTACGGTAGAAACAATTTCAGGCATAAGATTAAGGAAGTAGACTGCAGAACCTATAGATTAAAAATGTCATTTTATCCATGTACAATAAAGAAATATAATAGTTGCAAAAGACCAGTTATAGGATACTGACTAGGTAAAATAGGTTTTTGCAGTAGTGCAAAGTATCTTAACATGATTATCAACTACTGACCTCAAAAATTATCTCCAGCATGGTGTGCTCTTGCATGGTGAAGTACCTTGCTGAGCCATTTATCTATCGCATTAATAATACTAACTTGTAGCTGTATCTTGAGTAGGTTACTGCATGGTAGCATGTTCGTCCACGTATCACTCCCAGTTTCTGATCTGAACCCGTACTATTGTCTTGCCTGCTTTTGGCCTGCGCCTGGCTTGCGGGGGAACGAGCGCGGTTCGGATTTCAGCTGGGATAAGGGCTTCATGCCTGATGTGGAATAACCCCGTGCCACACATCCTAGTCGAGGCTTGCACGGAATTTCATCGATGTAGAGGAATAGAAACGTTAATTTTCTGTTACTCCCGCCATCCTTTCCTTCAAAGCCACAACTTGACGATTAGTTAAACAAACAAATTAGAAGAGAGATTGGGTTGGGATAGATGGAGTGATGTCGAGTTGGGTGGTTTTGTGTAGGTTTTACAAGCAAACACTGCAATCATGCCGTTCTTTCTTGGGGTGTGCACTATCAATATATAATTCTGAGAAGAAAACCACGCGCCTTCGGCGTCATTGTTTTCTTTCATCTTGAAATGACGCTACAGATATCTAAACCAGTCGACAGTAAAAAAAAAATGGAAGGAACTGTAAAGTTTGTTTATCATGATTTATATCTTCATTGTAACCCCAAGATGACGAATTTATATTGACTTCACAACAATTCTGAGGCCAAAAACTTTCACACACACACACACCCCACCATCGCAAAGTAGTACAAATTTCAGTTAAAGGAAAATATTTATTCAAGTTGCTTCCCTCTACATCTGAGAGTAAATCAGGTGGAAACTGGGCAATTGATCCAAATTCAGCTTGGAGAATATTCCATATATGACTTCATTAAATCCTGATATTCTCCCATTCTTGGGAGTCCCTAAATGCTCTCCAGTCTCCCATCCTCTGCCAATCGAAATTTCATTAGCTAAAAGACTATATTAACGTGTTCAGCATTAATGTTATATTAATGTGTTGCCATAAAAATAACACGGGCATCAAACAGGAAAAGCAAGCCTCTTACTTCCTCGTTCCGCTTCTTTATCTGGGTGGCAATTCCAATCGAAGCGAAGTTATCCGCGGTGGTTTGAAGCCCTGAAGACAGCCCAATTCCTTTTTCATTTTGGTAGGCAATAATATCGCCCGCAGGTATGCTGGCGAAACTGCCGAGTACCAATATAAACCCGACAGCCTTGCAGTCAGTCATGCTCATCCCTCATTTGCTATACAAAATTTGTCATACAGAGCGCAAACGAGCTCCAGTAGATCCTTATTTTAGCTTGGGCGCATTCGCGCAAACAAAGTTCGAACATAGTCTATCACGAACGAAACCACTGAATGCCCCCAAGTGGCGATTTACCATTTTAAAAACAAAGGATAGTTTTACGTAAGCAATTATAATTTTCCGATAGTGTTGAAAATTTAAGTCAGCTGCGAATACAGAGAAACCTACCTCCGCCGTCACCTCCATCAAACGGTCTAAGAGGCTGATTCATTTGGGAACGGAAAAAATTTCCCACCCTTATACGTCATATAAATTTTTCCTCCATTTTGCGATCATCTTTATAAGTGGCCTTCATCTCATGGATCCGATGGTATTCGCATAAGGTAGTCCGAGCGAAATAGTTCCCTAGTCTTAATAGAGACCATATTAGAATTATACGATTTAATTTCGCCAGCTGTAGCACGCATGACTTAAGTATTACATAATTAATATAGTTTTACATTACAGAAATGGTAAGTAATTAAATGAAAATAACTTTACTCATTTTTTGCGCGGGGCGTTTGAAACTCCTTCAAAACGAAAGGTTTTCTGTGATACGCAAGAACCTATTAGGTGACAATATGATTTATTGTCAAAAATAGTTGAGAAAACATACAAGCTACACGCTGCTAGTTTTTTTACGACATCTAAGGGCTAGAAATTCCTCATTTTGTAAATAAAATCTCTCTGGAGTGCATACACGTACCATTTTTCATGTAAAAGGGCTAGTATTTTTCGTCAAATATCTCGGAAAGTAATGTGGTAAGGAGTTGAATTTTTAGTGTCATTAGTTGGGTGAGATATTTTTCTTTAAATGAGATCAAATCCATTGATTTCTAGGTAAAATGATATTTCGATCAAAATACCTTAATACAGGTTTCGCTAAATATCTATTTTTGCAATTTCTCCATTCATACTGATACTTCAAGCATATCACAGCACCACTTTTGCAACACAAACTTTTACAAAGTGACTCAGGAAACACAAAAGCACGACCCTCTATGTTATTGAGGGCAAAAAAAAACGAAATAAAGGTCAATTGCAACTATAATAAGATGGTCGACCGGATGGATGGATGATGAGGATGGATTTAAATGCCAAGATTGTGCTGGTACACAGCGCGTAGAAGTGTTGGAGGCAAAACGGTGTGGTACCAGCGTAAATGCTCCAGTTTTTACAATCTGAGGTGATCATTCATCGGTATGACACATGGAGGTTAGTCATTGTTAGTCTGCGAGATATGAGAATCAAGAATTTGTAAAGTATTCTGAAGGATTTACCTCGTTTCATTCCTTCGTGGCGGTAATTTTCAGGGAATTGCCAGCCAGAATTAATCATTATCGGGAGTGAAAGTCTGAAGATAAACCTGATTAGGAGCTAACTCTCCGCAGTCAGTCTACTCGCGTGACATTCAGTGACTGCTCTCTTCTTAAAGGATATGTTGTCATATTTTGGACGAAAAAGTCGAGATAAGTCAATATTAAAATGATATTACCCAACTAAGTTTAGAAACAAGACGATTATAATAAGATTGCCAAAATTATTATAAAATGGAGAGAAATTAAGTGGGGGTATATAAAAAGATATGTCCTCATACAGTTAGGCGCACGCGGACTGATAAAAGAATATCTGATGTACGCAAAAACGAATAACATTAAATTTCGCACACTAACAGTAAAGATTTTACTTCTCCATTTTATCATTCACAGCTAAATACAACCGGATCGAAACGTTAAAAAATTGAAACATTTGCTTTCCATTTTCTACATTTCCCATGGCTGTAGACTAGCACTCATTTACCACACCCTATCGGTGATGATTTGTTGAACTGATGAAAAATTATGCGGCGATTATTAATCCTTTCGCTGCGGCTCGGTCTCCCGATCATGAGGCTTACCATGCGGCTGAAAAGTGAATCGCCTCTCTTCCTCGAGTGTGAGTTGAAAGTGAATCACGTAACTCTTCCTCGAGTAATATATTCCATAGTAGAAAGCCACGAGATGCATAGTCATATCTGCTTTTTAATTACTTGAAGATTAAGAAACATTTAAACATATTCCGTATATTGTGTATTTAAAAGAAATCAAGGGCTAGTGAGTAAACATGAAGCGCTCCACGGAGCCCGAGCGTAAAAGTACGTTCTCAGCAGCCTGCTGTGCGAACGTATGAGTACGATTGCAGCGGTGAAGGAGTTAACCAAAAATGCCTGATTACCTTTAAGATTAAATATTTCAGCCAACCCTTCGAGGAACATTTTAATACATCTACTTTAATGAACGTACTGACACGTGCCACTTGCAGAATACTGGAGCAAGAGAACATTTTGAATCTCTTCTTACAATGATACGAGTCATTCAATGAAAAATTATGAAATTCCCAGAATGATCATGAATATTATATTATAAAACCTCTCACAAAATGTAATTACTTTCGATACGCTGTACCCAGGGTACATGAATACAATACCTATACTGCAGGTGTATAATGATTCTAGGAAGCCATATGATATGTGAAGTCCCTTCCACGTGCGTTAATTGAATCAGCATTTGAATATAATAGATAAAACACCTATCAAAGGCATGATGGAGTGCTTGACAGTCAGTGCATATCTGGCGAGAAGTTTTCCTTGGCCTAACTGCCTCGAGATAGCTTTCAGGGTACGGCGTAGACACAGATGTGATATTTTTAGCGATACAATATACAGATACTACTAATTGAATTCAGGAGAATATTATAAATACTACTAATATTTTGGTTACGCATTACTCAGTGCAATTTTTCTACTGTTTATAAACAAAAGAAATAACCAGAACGATGATTATTCGGAAATAGCTGCGAAATTTAACGTGGAAACGTGTAATGCGTGTTGCCATACCATTGAGGGTTGAGAGATAATTACAATTATTTCTCAGCCCACTTTTATTTATAAAAAAACTTATTTAAAACTATAATTATTTCTTTGCTGATATTAATGGCGATTTGCTAATATTTTATCTTAAAATAAATGTGTTTAAAGAATTTTATACCTGTCATAGAGAAAATTATCGACATTTAAAATTTGTGCCGGATCACTAAACAACTGTCTCTCACCCTTCAAACTTGCGAATTAAGCACCTTCACACCACGGGATTCCAGGAGTTGCTTAGCTCCACATTTTATGTATGCAATTTTGGCATCAAAAGGAATAAAATTAAGCCTCGAGACTCATTAAATTTGAAAAAAAAACTAAAATTCGGGAAATTTGGCCCAACCTTGTATCATACTTTTTTCATATTCAAACATACAATTCTTCCTTATCCTGACATGTAATGCATTTATAATAAATCTGACTATGATCTCAAAGTTAATGACAGATCATTAATATTAATAATTGAATCTTATAAAGCTTATCTCTGAATAGCGACGTGAAGAGAACTGGATGCGTAAGATATTTATTTTCTGGTTTCCCAACACCCAAAGTGGCTCTATCCAACGAAGCGTAAATCACTCCAAATATATTTTCTCAATACAGCTTTTCAATCTCACGCCAAAATAAAATTTTTCACAAATTTCAGCACCTCCTCCTCACTTACTCATTTTTTTGTATGGGTATCGCTGCATTAAAACGGCAAACTCTTAAGCGTTATGATACAATGACTAATGTCTCGCGCTTCCTTGTTGGTCATATTTAAAACGAAGTGAATTTTCCTCCACGAGAGAGTTTCACAGTGGAATTTGTGGTCTCTTTTCAGAAGTAGGAGAATTAAACCACATTTTTCTAATTCATTGCACTCTATTGACAGTCGCGCTAGTGGGAATAGGTTTGAAGAGACGAGAGACAATTAGATTTATGATGGCGAACTAATCAGGCAGATTAGAATGAGAAAATAATGCCCGTCACAGGAAGTCCTAAGAAAAAGTCACGATCGCGCACGGCTTGTCTTTTCCTTGAATTTTAGCAGTCTTTTAGTTTTATGAATAGTTGAACACGGCCTAGTTCGGCCACATACTCTCCCACATCATGGGATACATAATGCAGAGTGCCAACAAAGTAATTTCTTGGGGAATTTTTGAAACGTTATGGGACTTACTACCCGCGTACTTTTTTAAATCCCAAGTCAAGCCTAGGTTGAAAGAATAATGAATAGAATTATGTGCATTCTATTAAGCTCGGGACAACCTTTATGAATGATTGTGGGCATAAAATTTTTTTTATTTGAGTGCATATACCTCCTATTTAAGCCGAATAAAAAATAACATACAATCCTTTTTTTGCGAAGTCTTCTTGGTTACAAATTAAGGATTGCTTCTTAAGGAGGTTACAATTTTGTCACAAAATTTCAATTTTTTCAGATAATTTTTATAAAACTGCTTTTGCTGATGGAATTCGTTAGTAAGTAAATCAAAATTAAGGCACAACAATGCCAATTAGTCCACGAATATATTTTTATTGAACACATTTTAAGGCCAAACACTCAGGATGTGGCGCCATTTAAAATGGAATCACCACAATTCGGCTAGAGTTTTCGCAGAGATTGGCTAATAATTCAAAATAATAGTTTCAAGGTAAAGTATATCTAATTAATTTTGAATCAATTTCTCGGCGGTCCATGTTTCTTAAAAACAGTTTTCCAAATAGATGCCATTAATATTTGTCACAAAAATTCTTTACACCTTCATGTGTCACTTCTTTGGAGTATTTTATATAAGATTCCATATTGAAAATATGTTCCGTACTTTTTCACAATTATTTCCTTGTAATTGTGCGACACGTGTCGCAGCTTGCTGCATCTTCAGGCCAAATTGTTTACCTAAAATCTATTTATTGATTTTTGTGATAGAAACCTCAAACTAAGTAGGGAAATTTTGTGGGGTTTGAGAACAAACGAACTTTTGGGAGGGAAGGCAAGGGAACATAGGTTAGGTGCTTGTGAGAAGAGAGATTTTGTCGGAAATATGTGGGGAGGGGTAAGGAAAAAGTAACCCATTGTAAAGCTTGATTGACTGTCTAATAATTTTAATCTGTTTAAAAAAAAAACCACCAGTAAAAATCTCCGTTTAAATTCTGTTTTTATTTGTTTGGAACAATCTGTTCCGTTCAATTTTTTTTCTATACATTCATTGGAACAGATTAGACAGTCAAGCAACCTTTGCAATGAGCTACTTATTCAGCACCTTATTCCCCACTTCCTCCAGACAAAAGTTCCCTTCTCACAAGCCCCTAACCTATATTTTTCTTGCCTTTCCTCCCAAAAATTAGTTTGTTCTCCAAACCCCCACCCTCTACTTAATTTGGGGTTACTATCACAACAATCAATATATAAAATCTACGCTAATAATTATACCTGAAGATGCATCAAGCAACAAAATGCGTAGTACTAACACAATGAAATAACTGTGAAAAAGTACGAATCATACTTTCAATATGGATTCTAATGTAAAATTATATTTACCTGTCTCCCATTCTCGTATTAAATACCATGAATTTCAAGTTCGATTTTCGAGGAAACTATAGCGGTGATGTAATGTTTTCTTGTCCCTATCAGATACAGGACATTATTTTATATAAGGATCAAAAATATGACTGAAATAACATTTATCTCCATTCTCGGTGGAAACACATTAATTAATGTCGCTTGTATCACATTCACCCTTTCTGAGGCCAGGTAGCGTTCACTAACGCGAGGTGTTATACTAAATCTCATTTTGAATAGCGCATCCAACTGTTGGGAGGTAGATGTCAGTGTGAAAACATTTCGGGATCGGGTCGCATACCAAGAGGAAGTTTTAAAAGCCTAGTGTGCTGATGTTTACTCGAACAGAACATGAGAAAGGGACACGAGTTAATACGACATGCAGTCCCGATTACTCAAATAATTGCCCACACTCTATGTCGTAGAAGTTTAAACGGCCGTTTAAGGAAAATTTGTCGGGCCAAATCAGTTCACCGCAAGCAAATCCAGCAGTTTAAAGCGTTAAAATAAAAACAAAATTTGTTTCCCCGAATAAAATTTGCATTTTTTAATATATTTTTTCTACTACGGAGAAACACATTTTCAAGCGAGATAAAACAAAACGGGAAAACGTTAATTCGTGTATGTGATACCTTAATTCTCAACGAACTTCACAGTCGAAAGAAAAGGGTGAGAATAATTCGTCTGCATTATAATTAGATATTAGGGAGTGATTTATCAATATCACTTCCTTATGGCTCACTGATTATCCTATAAACATTGCCGCCACTACTATACACTTCCAACTAAATGTGTAAATAATGATATAAAACAACAGATGGCATGAAATAAATACGGATAAAAGACATAATTATTAAGATTTGAGAGCTGTGGAGAGCTAATACATACCCGAAAATCTGATATTTAAAACATTTGTGAATAACCTTGAAATTTCATGAGTAATGTCTGATTTACGAAGCAATGTTCAAAGTTTTAAAAATTAAATGCTACGTAATTATTTAATATGCTGTTACAAAATCTCACGTAGAATAATTACAAAATTGGCCCCTAATAAAAAGCCACAGCAGACTAAGAACCTTGAATGTTTTACTTTGATGCAGACACATTACCTACCATAGTAACAATATGCAACACATTCGTAAGTGTTTGCTTTACTTTGATCTAACTCACTCCGGCTTTCATTAAGTTTTTACAGATAAAACAAACTTTTTTCATAACCGAAAAGAATACTTGCATGTTACCGGGAGTAAAGAAATTCCAGCACGCACAAACTAATTTTCTTCCCCTCGAAAGTGCAAAAGGGAAAAAGAAGTTGGGCCGGAAAACAATGAGGGTACAAATGAACTTTCGCTGAGGAGTTCGTATAAAAGCGAACGTGGGAAGCGGTTTATAGGATTGACCCGTGGCATTAACCGATGACTGTGGGGTAGAAAATCATCAACGCACTCGATGTTGACTGACAACATATTCCGACATCCTTCAAACAAGAAAATACGACGAAATAATGGAGATCATGTCATGCCGTCTGGATATTACTTCAACGAACCCAAATTGTAAATAATTTTTCCAGTGCATCCTCAAACCAATCCCTCCTCACGACCCCAGCGGCAATACAACCACCACGAGCGCTATCACCCACAGGGAAGTTCAATATTTCGAATTCAATATCGCATCGTGATGTGAAATAACACATCCAAAAAGGCACGCTACAACACAATGTATGCCGAAAAGACACAGCTGCATCGTATGTATCAGTAGAGTTCGTAGATTCGGAATTTGAAAATTTGAAATAATCCTTGACGCATGTTACATCTTCAGGCTCTCTCTGTTAATTAATTCATGCATGAAATGTTTTGTCTACAAAGGTACTCCGAGAAAGCACAACAGCATAAAGGCATAACAATTTGAACGACCTATATCACAAATCCACTTTCTATTGCATCGCACGGCAATGTAAAGTATTCTACAGTAGTCACATAATCGCATTATGTGGCATGAAAATGTTCAAAATTGCATACAATACCATATCTCGTTTATGAAAAAATGTGTGTGAGATCACAGCTTAAACCACGTGTCTTGTATTACCTCGAATGTACTTACTTTGATAGCGTTGCACTTAAAAAATTCTGGCTCGGTGGTGATGAGGTCTCCCCGGCTAATTATGAACTCGCGGGGTCAAGTTCCGCCAATATGGGTTTTTCACCTGGGTGTTTAAGCATTGATATGAAAGGATTGATTAAAAAATATATCCAACGAGGACTATTTTCTCCTTAAGAAGCCCGAGGTATAAAGACGACATAACCAGAATGACATCATATCCCATGTTATAGGTATATTTCAAGCATTGCGTTATATTGCATTGCATCGCTTCAAACTGGAATGTATCCTGTGGCATCGAATAGAAATTCCATTATATTAACCTAGAGGATAAGCCAACAAAACCCGGCTAAATTATTGCTAAAATAGCCAAAAAGTAAATGACACGGCAAATTATGAAATAAAAATGTATGCGTTTTAAAAATTTATACAGAAGAATCCCTTCCAGATTAATTTACTTCCAGACAGCATTGACCATCACATCGCTTAATGACTCATTCCTATGAGTTTTTAATTAATTTTTCAATATTGCTATTGCTCTTATTTATGTTTGAATGAATTTGTATATCTTTTCATAGCAGTTTCCATTGTGAGACTTGTGTTTTAAATAATTCACAAGTCGGCGCCATGTGCCATTTTATGGAGAACGCTTTGGTTTGCTCACTATCCATCCACATATTCACAAGTGAATCACTGCGCCTATCAAATGAATCATATGCACGTATATTTACATATACACGTACACGCCTTTATATATAGTTCGAACGTCATCTTACATCGCGTCGCAATGAATTGCAAAGGGATAAGTCCGTCCCACGGCACATATGAATTCAATGTACCCGGCACATCGAAGTCTATGTGCCGAGCATATCAAAGCTTAGGCCAATCCTCCAAGAAGCCGGTAGGCTCCGTGACGGCGAACGACCCTCTCTGTAATCCTTCCCCGGGAGCCGCCATTATAGGGAGAGGGCGGACCTGTTTTAAACCTTTTTACCCGGCCCAGCGAATTCCCCATACCCCACTTAGCCCACCCCACGTTCAGTTTTCATTCCCGTTGTTAAGGCCGATAAGCGCTTCTTATAAGCTTATGCCATAAATGAATGGTGAAAGCTGTTTGCAACAGCGGCAGAAGCGGCGGCAGCGGCAACACTGCGAGCGGTCTGGGTCCTTTTACGATACACAAAACGTTTTCCCTTGTTGCGCCCGACCACGCGGAAGCAACTTTTATTTACAAATCGCCCGCGGCGGCTTACGGAAGAATATTAATTTTCCGGATGGTGGTGTGGGGAGAGGAAAGGATGGGGAGTAGGGAAAGGGGAGGAATAATGATTAAAAGAAAAAAAACCATAAGGCTAGAGAGACGTAGTGGAGAAAAAAGGTGAGCTTCGAACAAATTCCATCGGAGGGCGCAAAAAAAATTCTGGTCCAATTATTTTGGCCACGAACCTCGCCTGCCCCCACTTCCACCCACATCCACCCTCTCCCACCTCCGCTTACCCCTCTCCCTAATTCTCTTCACCTTACCTCAACCGATGCGTCGCGATACGCGAATATCGCATATAAATCACAGCATCGAAAAAGCATCGATACGAACAATTACTCCCAGGTCAAAATAGGCAATGGAGGACATTCATTGACGAAAAAAACTTTTTAATTTTAAGTACTTCTTCTTAAATTTACTGGACATGAATTTCACACCACCACACAATGCTTTATAATTTTAAAACATGTATTCCCAAAAATATTACGCGCGCGCATATGATACACCCTGTGGTATCTTGCCCACGACAACAGGGAGCGGTACCACTCATAACAATACGACGAAGTTCCACGCGAAGTTCGGCTATCGTTTGGTAATTTGAAGATTTATTTTTAAATTTATTGTGAGAAAGTCAATCAACTAATACGATTTGATCTTTGCCTCTGAAATGCATGCTGATCAGAAAAGCGATGCCGTGAGGTGACGTCAAGCCACTAGAATGCCGTGTTGGATTACATCGTATTTTCAAAATTTATATGATCTATTGAAATTAATTCGTGCGGCGTGTAGACGGATTATATTTTTTACTACTTGAAATAAAGCTTGTCTTGTAAATAACTGAAGAATGAGAAATAAATGTTATGGATGTTCTCCCTCCTCCAAAAAGATGTTCCATATCACAGGATATTTGATACAGCACGCCGCTATGATACACCAACCCCATTGCACATGGAAAAATATCACATGATGTGAACTTCACCCCCAACAGCATGATGATGTACCCTGATGCTCATCGCAGGATATTGGTCATACAAATAATTAACATCGCATTTGAGATTATTAAGCCAGAAATATGAAAAGAATCGCAATCCACATTATGGCACACCACAGCAGGACACAAAATACAATGAAACATGTATTAGGCGGCCACCACCCGACCCATGAGACAATGACCGCCGAAGGGAGTGAACATTTACATTGCTTATACGAATGGGAAATTAATTCCATTTCCAAAAAATTGGCCGCTAAGAGAGGTGACCACTTAAGAAAGGTGGCCACTGTCAAGTCAAGGTTCACTGTCTACAAAGAATTATGTATTAGATTATTTCATAAATACATGAACACAGCTTTAAGTTTCTCATTTATTCATTTTACACCATACGACCGGTAATTTTGCACCAACATTAGGCATAGGAATATGCACAGAAAAGTATAAACTTTTGTCAATCTAACGATTTCTTGCAATAATATCCCAATATCAACGAACGAGCAATAAACAAGAGATACAATTCTTCGGGAATCGCAGAGAGTCTTCTCCGGAAATCTATACATTCACATAGTGTCAACCTACATCTAACAGCTCTACATCACCACAGCAACAACTCGAACATCGTACTCAGGGTACATGATCTACTCAGATCTACCATGATAATGGTGCTAGAGTCGAGCTTCGAGATGCCGCAACGGTTAACATAATTCAGCTTTTGAGTGGGTGGAATACAACTGATAAAAGTCTATGGTGAAGTGGAGCACTGCACATATTGGTTCCGTTAAAGATAACTTATATAAGTTCAACAGAACCATAGGTAATATAGTTGAAGTTCATCATGATAAGGTACAACAATGGAACTTTTCCACGGGTTATAATTGTAATGAATTTTATGTTTCGACCCACGGAGTCATCAGCTACATAAAGTATAGGTCTATTTCCTGATGATAACTCCGTGAGTCGAAACGCTAAATGCATTACAATTAAAATCTGTAGAAAAGTGTGAGTGTTGTTCCTCATCAATTCTTATTAGTTTGATTTGGTGGTTGAGGAGGCAGAGATGAAAAATGAGGAGAGGAAACCTGTGGAGGGTCTAGGAGGAGGTAGATTGGATGGCGGTATTAGGTATTGAGTGACGAAGGGTTACAGTTCGCCAGAATAAAAAAGGAGGATGTGGAGTAAGCGGAAAAGGGCTAGAAAAAGGACAGCCTTAATTGATGAGGTGAAGAGGGGTAGCACAAATCCAAAGAAGAGGAAAAAAATCTTGTAAAGAGATAGGGACTTACACCCGTAGAAGTCTTGGGAATATTTACTCTCTATCTTTTAAACCTATCCATACCGCTAGATCATTCAAATTCCACACCCTAATAAATGAGAACATTAATCAATATATGACCTTGATAAAACTGTTTTTGGTACTGCCGACACGTATCTGAACGTAACTGAACATGAAGCCAATGCGTTGAAACCGGAGGTAGTACTACGCACAAATTTGTTACAATTATACACCGCCGTTTATTATATTTCAATATGAATTTTCACACAGCCGAATTCATCAACTTCAACATATTCGCATTATGCATCAAATGCATCGCAATCTCTAAAATAAGTCGAAAGAAGAGCGAACGGTGTGAGATGAAGAGGTAGACCGCGAAAGTAATAGGTTAATGTGATAGAAAATACGTAAAACATCTTAAGATCAGGAAAGAGAAAATAAAGCACCATTTGAGAGTGAGACAAGCATCTACATCAATATCCACATACCACCCTGCGGGTGACCTCAAGGGAGTGCGGCACGGGGTGAGTTATCACCAACATGCGCTACAAAACTGAGACATGCACCACAAGCAAAAGAGGTATGATATGATAAGGAAACATGGAGGAGATTATTGAGAAAGTGGCAACTTTCTAGGCCTGACAGCAATATCTGTATATTTTTACATAGGGAGCTTTCTATTAGCTCTCGTGCGCTGCTACCCACTTCGCAACACAACAACGCAGTTTCTTCCAGACATTCATCTCAGACCTCTGGCTCGTGGAAGGGCACTTTAAAACAAATCAGGTGAAGAGTTAATATGCGCTAAACAATAAAAGAGCTTCGACAATAATCAGATCTGCGATTTTTATTTTGCGTAGGATACCAGGAAAAGCGGTAATCATATATAATTAAATTTAAAATTACTCCATAGTAAAATTTTGAGGTTTTTAAATATTTGTTTGGAACGAATTCAATTAATGTACGATAAACATTCGGCCGAGGCTGTGGCGCGCCTATAGAAGGCTACCTACCGACATGGCAGGTTACGAACCATACCACTAGCGCACTTAATCTCATTGAACGTCGGTGGTGTGCGCTAAAAGGCGCTGACGTGTTTCGATCTGCGCTAACCTCAATGCCTAGAATGGATAGTTCCCTTTGCCTACGCTGGAAGAGATTGGCGTAATAGGTAATGCATGTAGACGATGCATCGCAATGTGCCGCATCAACTTCAATACATCGAAATATCGTTCTACTCCTAAATCCAATACTACTCTGTATTTCCCCCACTCCCTCTATTTCATCAACTCTCCCGCCCTCCCCCTTCCCTCCTAATACTCACCACCACCCACCCGCTCTCCCACACCCTTCCCTTTCCTGAATGGAATTTTCCAATATCTCCTTATCCAATAAGAGGATCAGTCTTAACCTGTCAGCGTACGCCCGGGACTTGAGTGCCATCCCAAGTTAGTGGGGAAACCGGCTGCCCGGGGAATATGGGAGGAGATGACGAACCGTGGGTGAGGTGGGGGGTTTAAAGACTGTTGGAAGTTCACGGGGTGGAGCGGTAGGTGGCACGCTAAGAGATGAGGAGGAAGACAGGAGAGTTAATTTTTTTTTAAACTCCCACGAGTTCTCCTTTTTTTCCCATTTTTTTCACCCTCCCGCACTTTTGCCTCGCGCACCGATAACTTATTTATCCGCAAATGTTTCTCCGGGCGCGAAGAAAGGATGCCGTTAAATAGAAAGATAATGATGGCGCGGAGTCGTTTTCCCTCGCCTCTCGACGGTTAAAGTCATCTCTTCTCCACTTCCCTCGTCTTTGTTCGACAAGTATGCGGTATCTTCATCAATCTCTTTATTAGCTCCAGAAGAATATTGGAAACGAAATAAAAACTGAGTTGGAATAAGTGTTTTTCTTTCATGGGCGTGCCTTAGCATTTTCATGTAGTGCTATGCAAACATAAAATTTTGTAACACGTACGTTTACAAATTTGGAAGCAGCTGTAGGGATAGACAATGTTCGAAAATATTTCATCTTTCATATAAAGTCGTATGAATGGCTATCGATGATTTTCTGGACGCGATACATTTTTACAGTATGTGTCGGATGATCAAAACCATATGTTATTTCTTCTGTCGTCTTCGTTCAATAAATATGGAGTCTCTCATTGATTCTCTTTATTTAAGTTGGAAGTTAACAAAGTAGTGATTGAATTTAAATATTTTCATTGAACATTTTTCTGCTCATACCGCCATAATGTATCAAGGTCTATTGTAATACGATCGATCTGAGACTCGAAAACATGATAGACTACGAGGTGTTTACTAAAAATTTCCTCTAATGTCATACTTATAGCTCTGGACAATTATTTTTCGGCTTAGAGTCAACTTCAAGCAAACGACTGGTAGATTATATCTTTAAGCTATGTCTCGCATTTTGTCCTGTACCAATTATTTTCAAAGATATGGTATTTGGAAAAAGGAATAATTTTAGAATGCGTAACATAATGAAATCACTGTGCATTTGATTTTAAACATTAAGGGCTAATAAAAAGGATGATGGATGAATGGAAAATAATTACCAAAGATGTACGATACACATGCAAATTTGAAGCTAGTTCCAACGGTAAGAAATGTGACGCAGACAATAACTATAGGGATATTTGAGCTAACAATGGGTTTTCAAGTATGAAAGCATCTAACAGACCTTTGCACACACAAATAAAGGTTACCAGCAAATTTCTAACCAAACACGGTACAGCAGCCTAATTTGCCGATTTGAAGGGTCAATCAAACAAAAGATGTTATAAGTATCGCTGTAATTATTTTTTCTCCATATTCTACAACAGTACAGCAATACATACAGCATACAGTGCAATATTACAATTCAAATCAGCAAATTATGCTTCCGCACCCTGTATACTTTGACTATCTATAATATGTAACTAGAAGTCTATCAGTTAAAATTGGGATCGATTTACCACATTTTTGGCGAGGAATTACTTATAGAAATCGACTATTTTTACACAACGTTACATGGCAAACAACGAAATAAAAGAACTAAATTTCTTATAACTACAGAGATATACTTAAGATACCTCCAAAAAGCAGAGATTAGACATATTCAATGCGAACCTCACAACTTCAGGACGATTGACTGCATATTTATTTTGAACAAGTGAATATAAAATCAAACGTAAGCGCAGAATTTCTAAGCCACGCTCAAAATACGACTATACAGCGTAAAATTATTGAAATATTAATTTTATGATTCAAAGAACCAATATATTTTATTAAAATCCAGAATTTCAAATCCGGAAATTAATAAACATATTTATGATAACTAAATTGATTAAATATTGGATTTTGATTATTGCATTTCATCATGATTTGCGTAATAAGCTAAGAATTACCTACAGCTATTTCTGGAAGCCGCGCAGAGTTTTTGTTTTTTTTTCCTCCAAGCTATACCAAATATATGATCACCTATATTCTTTTATCCATTCATCTGTCTTTCAGGATGCTTCAGTCTCACTATCTAGCACTTTCGATCGATTCTGAGCAGAGATGAAATTTTTACGGAGAGACAACCCACCAAGTGGACCATATAGCTTCCGATTCGGAGACAGGAATTAAAATCCGGGCGAATGCCCGAAGGAAACGTTCAGATAAACCAAGTTCATGTAGTTTGAAGAGGAATGAGTCACCCTAAGGAACAAAAAAGCCAAAAGACATGCCATACTACCTTTGATGGAGTAAATTTCACACGCCATCAAAGTTTGATCTTCACAGGCTTTCCTACAAATTATTATACCAACCTTCGAGTAAATAACAGCGTCATGATATTAAATTTGAAATAATTACTTTAGAAAATAATGAGACGGTTCAGAGTCTTTAAAGTACCTCATGCATAGCTTAAGAACGTGTTGTTCACTCTTTTTGCACATTTTTGCTCATGTAACCTAATGTTTCCGAGGTGACATATTTACGAAACTATAGCGTACTGTATAAACGAGCACGATACCGAACTTTATTGCCTCCTTTTGGCTTGGTACTTAGAATATTCGAAACATTAAAAATTAATATTGAAGTAAATATTAGCCTTTTGAATAATCCATGTGTGAAATCATAAATCGTATTTATAATAAAGACCCAAAACTACTTTCAATCCCTCGTTGAGCAACCAGTGAGGAAATGGACTTCATAGGGTATCGGCAATTGAAGCTTATAAATAAACTTTAAAACTCAACTACAGCCATCTCAGGTCCAAAGAGATCCTCTTTACGAACCATTAATACCTTCGTACGTTTTCACACGAAAACAATGGAAACAACAGCATTACATATCATGCAAATGTCGTTAAAGTGACCACCTGAGTCTTGCAACGTATATTTTACAATTGACTCAAAGACAAGATATCTCAAGGCGCAGGATATCTTTTTTCAGGATACTTTATCATACTTCCTGCGATACTTTATCTTCGAGCCACCGCGCGGAGTATTGCAGAGGAACCACAACGTTGACCTTCCGCAAGCTACACTGCGGATTCATTTTATCTGAAGGCACAGTTCAGAGCAAACGGAAGACGTTGAATCGTGACGGAGGATAAAAATCATAAGATCGATACACGACTACCGACATCATTATTTGTTCAACTGACCAATCCGCTTTACTGTCACTCAAGAGATCTGATCCAAACATGAGGGAGGAGTGGACTTACTACTCAGGTTAAGTACGACCTAAAAAAATCCCAGATTGCATTCCTAATATGGTCAAACATTTTTAGAGTATGATATCTCAGTTATCAGGCACGCTAATATCCTAGAAATACCCGTACTAACTAAACATTTCACGCCGACCCATTAAGTGTTTTTGAACATCTATTTAAGCTAGATTGAGGAGAATACAAACTGATCTTCCTACTTAAACATTAGAACTGGACTCAATTACTCCAAACCTACATCAACTACGCAGCCAGTTAACTCACTCTGCGGCTAGAGCATATTTGCGCGGAAGTGATGCAGGCCAAGACCATCTCCGGCAGAGCCCACGGAAGTGAACTACATTCGAGAGTAAACTACAGGAAACGCTGCGTGAATACTAGATTCTGTGCGCACAACTTAAACTAGGTAAGATCGGTCGGTTAAATTCACCACGAGGCTTGACGCAAAGTTGAATGCTGTCCTTGCCATGGACGGAAGTCTCACTAAGCTAACTTGAAGAGAAGCGTTAAATGCCGCAAACAACAAACAAAATCTGACCTAAGATTACACCACTCACAGTTTGATTCAATAAAGTAGACGTTTATAGGGCAAAAACACCTAGATGTTAGTAAAGGATTTAGACAGAGTCCCTTAATCGGGAAAGACTCTTAAGCATTCTTTGGAAGAAAATTGATGAAAGTGCCATAATACTCTCTCTTCAAACTCCTCCATAGTTGTAAGGTTTCCCAACAATTAATGCTTCAAAATATAATCTAATTATCTTCAAGTTACAAAATCTGGTTTATTTCAACGGCAGTTCAATCACCATACATAAACCTTAGTTTCGTTTCCATATGAGCAGAAAACGCAAATATATACAATGTTACTTTATGCATTCTGCGTGAAAGTTACAAGTTAAATCTCTTAATCCCCAACATCCATATCACCCTGATTCTGCATGATGTGTCTGTAAAGACTTAGTCCTGAGAAAGTTACTATTTTCTCTGTGAATGTTCAGTATTCTAAATTACCCCTAGAGGTCATGTCAAATCCGCTTAACCTTAGAAGTTTGGTCCTGTACCCTATAATTATAGTGAAAACTCTGATCTTGTAAATGCCCTTCCCTTCGTGAAATTGCGCCATCAGCGGTCTTCCGTCATGAGGCTAAAACTATTGCTGAGGAGATTTTTAATTAAATATCATCTCGGCACATTGTTCGAGTTTATCGTGGTATGGCAGGTGGCGTCTCCAAAGGATATTCAATCATCGCAAGAGAAGTATTGATCTCTTTGCACATCGGGATTTCACGACCTTCTAATTAATTTCCTTTTTATATATTTATGTTCCAAATTAAAGCTGTATAAATGCCGTATTTTAGACTACTGATCCATATGAATAAAAATAAATCCAATATACAGGAAACTATTTAGATAATACTTAAAACTTGATCTGGGATAAAATAACCATATGAATTCTGGATTCAAATAGTTACGCTAGCGCCAAGGATGAGGGGAAGATTCAGTTCGCAGAAAAATCACCTACAAAGGGATATATGAGAAAGAATGGATGAAACTGGCAATGAGTGCATTCAAAGAAATTGCAGAATGAAGTTTAGGAGAAGAGGATTTAGAAATAGAGGCGATAATAATTAATGCAAACCACAGTTAATTTGAACTTACCACTATAAACACCAACGGAAGGAAAGGCAAAGAGGAGTTACACAAAATGAGTCACAGCTGAGGAGTAGCAGTAATCCTAGATGGATAAACTAAATATAGCTACACAAAGATGTTTCAAAGGTATTTGGAGGGCGATTCGATGGAAGCGACAACCGCTGCAACTTCTTGCGAGAAAATTATTTGAAAAAGTTACGAAATTTTTTTCAATAACGCATTAAATATACTCTTGTTTTTTCCTAAGATTTGTTATTTCACGAAACCGTTGACTGTTAAATAATAATTGATTTTTCAATACGCATGCGTAATGAACTTACTCCTGCTGAAGACATTGAACTGAAATCTCGCCATGACATGTCGATACTGAGATTTAATATCTAATTTACCCATCTTCTTCCATTTGAAATACGGGGACAGTACATTTACTACCGCAAAAACTGCGGTTGCGGAGTAATTGGTTGGTGTCTTGCAGTGGGAAAAAGAATAATTTGCTTCGGAAGTAAATTCACAAATTTCATACGACCTGAAATGTTAATCATGAAAATATCGCTAGATAATTATCCCTTCATGAGGTACTGAGACGTTGTTAATGATGATGATTTAATGAGTAGCAGTGTAATTTAAAATTTAAGAATAAATTATTAATGTAATGAAATTTAAATACCTCCCACATTCCGAAAGTCTCCACGGCGCGCCGTGGTGACATTAGCCGCGTTGTTATGCACAAGGTAAAATGAAATAGGAGACACAACGGCCACAAAAAATAGTCTTGAAAGAAGGCATGTTCCCATTCACTCACCGGAGTTCAGCCATCACTTCATTTCAGCCATCTTTACTCGAAACATGCCGCGATCACCAGGATAGCTTTCTACCACCAGGTTCCAACAGTCATTAAGTCGCATCCACCACGAAAAAAGCAAGGATATGACCCATATATTCTCTTTTTGGCGAAGATTTTCTTCACAGATTTCTTCCGTTCTGAGTAGGGATGGTCCTGAAGCGCAACCTAAGTTTGTAAGGAAGAAGAGCTTTGCGATATGAAGGAGTTCCTCGAAAAAATACGTCCTTGCATTTAATTTGTCAACAAAATTTAATTAGGAGAAGCGTTAAGTGACATCTTCGAACTCTCCCTTTCTTGCTTTCAAACTACCGGCCTACTTAAAAGACAGCGTCGCCCAAGGGGATGGAGGAAGACGCTGGCTGGGGATGAAAGATGGGTTGATGGTGGAAGTACTACCTTGATTAGCTTCACAAAGTTAATACAAAGACGTGCGAAAATAGTTTCGAATTCTTGCGTAAGATAAAATGCCCCGTAATTTTATTCATAAAAAAATTAATCATTTGCTAACCTCGGTACTCAAGGGTAAAAAAAGCGAAGTTTAAGAGCAGTAGGCGAGTTACCCGAGAAAAGATGATGCACAAGTAGAAGGGATACGGTTGGGAATGAGAGGGTGCTGAAAGAGTGTGGAACAGAAATGGAACACAGCTAATGGAAAATCATAAAAAGAGCCATATTGATTTTCCCATGAAAAGAAAACTCACGAGAGTAGAATAATTGAACATATATAAGATAATGGATTGAATCACGAGGGAGGAAGTGATAGGCTTGAGAGACTCATGGGTGAATTCAGTAGCAAATACTTAGAAAAGAAGGATAAATAGGAGTCTCAAGAATAAGAGAGCATGCATGAAGAATTATACGGATGTCAAAGGAGCGAAAACTGTTAGTAACGATAAATAATTATGGAGGAAATCATAAATTGGGAGTCATTTTCAATAGATAACGGCAACAAACAAACTTTTGACATTCTTCATGCCAAAAGGGAATGGCGTGATGGGTATGTATTTGAAATGTTACGAGTCTCAGGAATAGGATAGCGCGGGTGAAGAAGTGCAAGAATGCGGCAGGAGAAAGAAAGACTGGCAAGAATAGGGCAGTTGCTTGGAGATAGGTCAAGTTGAAGCCAGTTTCTAAGTATTACTCCGAAAAAAGCGCCGCTTTCACAACGTTATCGCCGAAAGGGAAAAACGACATGCATATGAAGGCATGCCATTATTTACTTCGCCTCAGCCGTGACACACGATCCATGGCATTGATGATTGGCATGGCACGACATTGATGGCATTAAAGGGTATTGAGGGAACCAGGTTGGACATTGGATTACTATTTGGAACATCAAGGCATTTTCTTTACTTGCTCAATTGCTTAAAGAGGAATAGTTCATCTTTCTTTCATTTTATTTCGGAAAATCATCCTACTTACCATGTCAACCTGAAATACATTACCCACTCGATTCCTTGGTAATTTTCGGGAAAAATTGATGAATTATATGGCAAGTATCACCAGTTTTCACCAGCATTAACCATACAAAACTTATATGCTCATTTTCCCTTTCGAAGTAAGAAAAATCAAAGAATTTTGTCAATGCTGCTACGAAAATGCCACCGTTTTTATAATTTTCTCCATAATGACATTACCTCACTTACCTGTTTCGTTACATTCAAGCTTTGCCTCAAAAATACTCTTCCCTATTTTTGAGGCACGGATAACTCCTAACTACACCATTCCCCCATCGTATATCAGTTTCTACACTTGAAACTCATCCATTCTCTCAACACCAAACAACTCCTTTCTATGTTTTCATCACTGGAGCAAGCAGCCAACATTCATTTACATCCTAATCAGCTGTAATCCTATCCATTCCAGATTGGCCAAAAACACAGAAAACTGCCGAACAAAAGAAATGTCAATTATCTCGTACACCACTAGCGCCAAAATAAAACGAAGGTGTTCATTGAGTCACCGGGTGGAGAGCTCAGCCTCTTAGAGGACGACGACTTGGTGTTGGGCCCACCTTTGGAGGAGGGTTTCGACGATGGCAGAGGGTAACCGAGAAGACTATTTCAAAGAGATGAAAGCCAAAGGGTACCACCTGCGCGGTGGGACATTGGGGGGCAAGGTGGAGATAACCAGTCCGTTCGGCGTCCCATCTCAACGCGCGTTACCTTGAGGTCAAAAATTTCTCAGAAAAATTTCTATAAATTATAAAAAATGAAGAAATAACGAAATAATGCTGTAAAAATAAATAAGGAGATTCCGAGAAAATAACCTCAACTGCTGACCGTATCCCACAGAAAAGCACAAGTTTCCACTCAATTTCGCGTTCTCTTATAGATAGTCCGACATAATTAGGTTGGGCTACCATAGAATTACTTCGAAGGAGAAACTTTCTGTACTACGCAATCTCCGCTTCCTTGCGAAAACAATTGTTTCATGATATGAAATACATGCTACCTACAATTCTCCTACCATTACTTACAGGCCTCTTAATATCTTTATCGATCCTTCCATCTTTCGCAAACATTCCCCTTAAGATGAACATATTTTTTCTTAATATCGCCATCGGGGTATTTTTTTTCTACATTACCATTTGGAAGATATTAACAAGCGCCACTAGGTCTGCATTATTATACTCATAATTCCAACCATGAGCTACACTCGGGATACAATATTTGAATATATACAAAATAACTAGCTTACTTATCTAATGTACGGGTGACAAAAGGTGCTCCCTTGGCCATTTTTCTAGCCATACGATTTTATTGGAGCGTCACCATTTGTAACCAAAAAGAAACGTTCATTGATAATTAGCCTGTGACACTTCGCAAGTACCCAGAAACAAATGGGCATCTTAGCCTAAGCACTGGAAAATATATGAGCTTCAGAGAGTCGGGCGAAAATGATCTGTAACTCCAAATACAAATTTCTTCTGAGAAAAATCTATTGAAAAAAATGTAATTCTCTCAATGCATTCGATATAATGGTCATGAATCAGATAATCATTAATCGGAAAATTGTGCTATTTTCAGGGATGAACGTATTTGAGGAGAATTTTATTTTTTTAATATTTCTCTGGGATTTATATTTGCCGACGGTAGAAACATTTTTGAAAAATTAAAAATCCGTAGCCTTTGGGATGGCTATATGGAATTCGCTCAGCATATTGAATGATAAGCGTAACTTTGCAAAACCACATTTTTTCACTTATGAAATAAGTTTTCGCGTAGTAAGGCATCATCAGGTGGTAATGACAAGCTACATCAAAATCTAGGTTGTGTGTGAAATAAATTTATGAGAAGTTACAAAGTTACTATTCTGATTCAAAATTTATGATTTATTTTTAAGAATTATATTTGTCATAATTCTCTCAGTGCTTAACACTTGATATTGATAAATTTCAATCAAATTCATCTACACTCGCTTATACAACCTCAAAGAGAATACGAGAGAATGAGAATCAATAATAATTTACGAGACTTGCAAAAACTATCGCAAACAATGGGGAATAACATAACCACCGTTATAGTCACGTAATACTTCATCGTACTGAAATATTTTAAATGTTAATAGACCCAGCTTTAAATACGATTTTTTCATAAAAAACTCAATTTTTGGGTGTCATCTAGCAATTCTTACCAAAATAGTGTTTGTAATAAGATGTCCAATGTAAAATGCGACTTTAAAATCAAAAATATTGGCAATTTCTTCTAATAAATTGAGTTCGTAAACAATGTGTCTTTAAGAAAAGAAGAGAGACTAACGGAAGGAAAATAAATATGCAAGGGCAGTGAAACGTGGTCGATATGTAGAGTTAGATTTGCAAGCTTATTACAATTTTGCTCTTTTTATTGTGCACCCACTGACAGGAAACTGCAAGATGCATGTAAGTATGTAGGAGTAGCATGCATACAAGGGTATCTATTTTAAAGGAGACTACGCAGTAAACCAAATCTGAAGTTAAAAAATGATCATTTCGTTTAATAATATAGAGTCAATAGACCATCGAAGTACAGTCATTCTACGGCGTCTTTAATTTCTCGAAACGCTGCCAAACTTCATCAGCATTCACAAATTAACATATTGAACTAGGGATCACACATCACCCTAAACTCCTTTGAATTGCAATCGTGACCGACAGCGAGGCAAAGATCAACAGTGTTGCAATCACATCGGCATAGTTGACTGAAACTGTCAAATTTAAACGCAGAGGACACTCAATACCAAACGGGCGACCTTAGCCCTATTCTCTCCAATCGCGGTGGCTCCGAAAATACAAATGGAGCCAAAATCACCAAACTGACTTCCTTAACGCCCGAACTACTACTGAAATCGATGTTGTGTTAGAATCTCACACCACATAGCTCACTTTCCTCCAAGCGTATTGTTGAGAAAATCACCCCCAGTGATTGCTTAACTCCACAGTAAGCGAATGACAGCAGCCGTTAAATATACCTAATTAAGGGCTCGGTCATGAATAGAATGGCAATCAGAAATTAGCCGCTTGCTTTGACCAGATAAGAAGTAAAATAACTACCTACTGCTTTTGAGTTAAAAAATTTAGCCTCTGGTCAAAAACAATCTTCGGAAGCCATCCTCATAACCTCTTTTTATTAAAGAAGTAAAAACAGGTGATTGGAGCGATATTCGTTTGTTGAAAGATTTACGTGAAATTTTCCATCCGCGTACTCGTTAGGAATGAGTATGGATAAAATCGAAAAAAGTTTGCATTTTACCGACGTGATTTCTTGGCAAATTTATACTTTTATAACACGTAGCGTAACGGCAATTTACATATATTTCATAATAATACGATGACATGCGTACCGATTCTCCTAAACGCGAAAGCACTTTCACGTAATTGTGATGGTTCCTATTAATTTACATGGTAAGGTGCTGAGTAAAAAACACGAATGCTACATAGTGTTTTCCATTAATTTTCAAATGCCATGCCGTAAACGAGAGTCATAAGATTTCTTTAACATAGATGAAAATTATAAAATGTAAATCTTGCATCATTTATATTACAACGAGATCGCATCGAGATCACATTCCTCTTCGACGTATGTATAAGTCAGGTCCTCTTTGCCATTCAGCTGTGCGATATATTGAGAGATGTGAATTTTGTAAGTAGGTACAGCAGAACGCGTTTAATTCAATAACTTGAGAATTTTACTCTCAGATTAGTAAATTTTGGGACAGTAAATATACTACCGTCCTAAAATCTGGCATATTCTTCCGTATTTAATCCTTTCAATGACCCGCCATTAGATCTTCCATGAATTCTCTTATCATATTCCTCATCTTATTCCGTCCAGAATTCCCATCCTCTTCCTTTCACTTACCATCTGCTCACCCCTCTATAACCCTTCTTCTTTCAGAATATCCTCCATCCATCTCTTCTGTATCCTCCGGACAACTCCACTACCAGCTTCCTCTCTCCCCCAAGCACATCCAATACCACCTTGTTCTTCCTTTTCGCCGCCCAGTTCACCCTCTCCTTCTTTCATCACACCCATATCGTGAACACACAAGTTGCGTATATCCTCTCTTCACAATCACCAAGTCTCCAACCCATACAGCGCCACGCTCCATGTTAGTTTTCACCAGCCTTTTCTCTACGTCTCTGCTCAGACCCTGTCTTACATAGTATTCCTTTATGAAAATGCTTCTTTAGCCACAGAAATTCTGCATCTTATTTCCCTACAAGTAAACCCATTCTCCTCCAGAATACTACGCAGATATGTGAACTGCCCGACATGTAGTTCTTTGTGCTCTTCCACCCTTATATTCAGACCCGCCCTCTTGCTTCTAGAGAATCTTACCACTTCCATCTTCTTGTGGAATATCTTTATCCCGGTTCTCTCCTGCGCCTATAACGCACTCATCATTAACAGTAACCCCTTGGCAGGCTGGCGAACCGATGTTGATCATCCGCAAATTTCACTTACTTCATCAGTTACCTCCTGCCCTTATTCCTACGTCCATCTATCTCCATGCCTCTGCCATTTCTTCTGAATAAGAATTACAAATCAACGGCAATAGTGAGCACCTCTTCCGCATTCCCAGTCCTTTTATGGGCCATCCCAATTCTCAATTGGCTACTCTCAACGCCAGCTGGTTCATATAAAGATTCCGAATGAGTCGTCTGTCCCTCAAATCGACCGCATATTTCTTGAGCATATCATTAATTTCAACCAGTCCACCCAGTCAAATGTCTTCTTTAAATCCACAATGCATGAAAAAAAATCCTTCCAACTGTTTATCTCCCATGAATAATATAAGTTATTCGCCGAAAAAACTAATGCACACGATTATCATAACCCCCCGTGAGTAACCTGAATGATTTTCTGTTATTGATTTAACTATAATTATCTTTTGAATAATAAATGACGCTCTATAGCAGCTACTCAATTTAAATACAAAGAAATCGAATATGGCACTTCATCAAGTTCCATCTTGGATGGGAAAAATATAAAAAAACTTAATTTTGGTTAAAAAACAGTACCTACCTGATGAAAACTGTAATAATCTATTTTTTTACTTTTTCCACTTCACTACACAATGAGGTGATGGAAAATAAGCATATTCCGTATGGTTATTTTCCATCACCTCATTAATTCACGTGATTCTCCCAAATATTTTCTAAGCATGGTTTTATTAATTGTAATTTCTTGTTCTAATGATTCTAAAATGTAGCTCTAGTGTCCAATAGGCTTTACCTTTACCCTTGGCTTTCTCAGACAGCCGGATTAGGGCATTAACCTCTATCTTACGGATTTAAATCCCCGCTGAGGGCGCTCCCGGCCGGATTTAATTTTCAGTATTCAATGAAGTTTTGCAGTAGTATACTTTAATGGCCATAACTTGAGCTTGGTCCGACAAAATTTAATGAAATAAAAAGCATTTTATAGACAAAACACTCTACTTTATTATTTTGTTGACCGTTTTCTCAGTTATTCATGAAAAAGAGCATAAAAATTCACAAAAATCGCCAGTAATCAAGAAAATAACAACATATTTTCATTGGAAAGAAAGTTGCAAATAATTAATACATTATTTTATAAAAATCATTTAGGGATATCCTTTGTAATATAATGATAATTTTGAAAGGACATTTTCGTGTTTTACTCATCTAAACACGATACGACAGAGCCCGACGCCACCCTTTCTGCTTCTAAATTTTGCGCGCGACTGCTTCCCTCTAGAAAAACTCACGCGACATCGCGAAGAGTTTCCTTAGCTTCCAGCCTCTCAAGGCTAACACTAGGTGAATGCGGTTTGTCTCTTTGGAAGTGTGGGCCGGTAAAGCGTTGGAGCCTTCCTCCCTCATATGTCTGATCAGTCCCAGGTGATTTTCTATGAGAAATTTTACCACCACAGAACTTCATGAGGATCCAAGTATTTAGGATAGATAGATCCGGCAGATGAAAGAAAGTTTTTTTTTACCATTTCCAGATGCTACGGCTGAAGGAATAATTATTCGTCATTCGATCGCTTTTGTTGACATATCCCATAAAAAAACCGCTGATAAAAAAACATTTCCGGCAGAGTAACGTCAGGCTGAGGCGAAGGTCCTTCGTCAATGGTGAGAAGATATTGGTTGTAATACCTCTTTGTCTCCTCCACCAGGTCTTGGATCCCATCGACAAAGAAGAGCCAAAGAAATGCCAAAGGAGATGAATCTTTACTCAAGCTAGGCGCTTCACTCTCTCTCATTCCTCTAGGACCAGCAGTAAAAACACCCAGACGTGCTGCACGTCCGTGAAAGTGGTCGAATATGGAACCTATACTTCGGCATTTTCTTCTGAACGCTCCGCTTCCTCCTCTCTTCAACTTTTATCACTGGCTTCATGTGCATCCAAATAACTATCAGTGCATAATTATGCCTCTATTTCATTCTCATGCCACTTTATTTTTAAAGCCATCTAAAAAAGTAGAAAGATGATCCATCTCCGATCGGCATATAGCGAGAGAAAATTTGGTAAACAAAAGATAACTTAGCTGCAAAAAATGAAACAAAATCCAGTTATATTGACAAAAAATAATTACTGGACAAAAGAATGAAATTTCAGAAGGTGAGCACTTCACAGAAATAGTAACTACCTCTCTCAAGACTGTCAGAATAGTAACTCTTTGAATACGATTGCCCACAGTGACGACCGATGAGTTTCTGCGAGCAATTTTCTACCTAAATGATGAGCGGCGTGGGTGGCGAGGGTATTTACGAGCACAAAATACACATTACCGTTACTTTTCCTCACCGCACTGCTAAGGAATGCTAGAATTTCTCTCTGATAGGTTTCTGGGTATCTCCTGCAATAATCTGGCCCGGCAGCTCCTTTTTTTCCTTTTTATTGCCGTACCGACAATTTCCCAATCCGACCGGACAACCTACCGGTTGTCCGGCAGGCTGGTCGGATTGGGAAAATGTCGGTACGATTTCACTTTGTATTAGTTTCCCGGCTTAAAACTTCATGTTTCAAGTATCATATCTAAAATATATTCATATACATTACTCAAATATTCGTCGTTGTATAATTTTATTTTTTGTTCCCCCTTTACCACACTTTTCAGCATATTTTCTTCCTTGCTAGTGAAAGACATATAAGTCGCTTGTGTTCACGTAATTTTGCCGAAATAATATGGAAAAAATATAATAATATAAACTTTGAGCAAGATATTGTGGATTTGTTCCCTGTAAAAAAGATTTATACATCAGCGCGCGTTTCTCGCAATTTTACTTTGCGTTTCAGTGAGCTGTGCTTCATTCAGGGCAACTTTGCTATAGTTTTATCGACGTACAAAATACAGCAAAAGGCTTTTCAAAATGTTGTTTGGCTTACTGAAAGCTTATATAGATACTACTGCAGTATATGTTTTTCCTTGCAATAATAATTCGTAGAAAAATATTTTGGAATACATTTCTTTTGGAAAACCGTTCCAGTCTAATACGAATCATTTTAAAAGACAAGACACGTATACAAGGTAATACTTATAAATTTTTTCTTACCGACCGATCTCAGGAGTGAATATTTATGGATCTTTGTCAATCATAGAAAACAATATAAATACACAAACGAAGGGAAGATAATAAGTAGTTTGCCGCTCAGATTCGTTAAGAGGATTAGACGAACACTTCTAGAAAAAATAAAAATCTCCTCCTTATTGTTAGAAGATACGTCTCTGCAACCTTATCTTCACCAAAAAGATTGGGTTACCAAGGAGGGGCTGTCATATATCACATTTCAGAGAGACCAGATGGTTAGGAGTCTTCTACAAGGTCACATATGAGAAAAAGGCCCAAGCGAAAGCGGCCGGATCTAGGGTACATTATTGTGTACGCACGGCCGTAGGACCCCACATCCCAGCGTACATTTAAATGTACGCTAGTCCTTTAAAGGTTAAAAGCTACGTGTTTCATCCATTAACGTCAAATGTTACATAATAATGTAAAAAAGGTATATATTTACACTGTGTCCTTTCGGAATCGCGATATCTTCACACAGATTTCAAAGTTTTGGCTGGCGCATATCTATTAATGATACGCTAGGTCTCGAAAACTATCTGTATCTAAATATTAAAAGTCTTAGTTATTTTGTCGACCAATTGGTAATGTGTGATAGAGAATAAGACCTATTTTGAAACCCAAAAATGTCTTGATTTGTACCTATTGAAGTGACACAATAATGTAATTTATCAATGTTTATTGACTTACTTGTATCCGAAAAAGTACAACAATCATTCTCAGAGTTTGAATCTTGATATAATGACAGAAGCAAGTTAACGACTTCGGTAAATGAACTTCACCTCTTTAAAAAGCTCTCATCTACATGGAAGCATAATTCCACGAAACTTAATGCCAATTGTGAGGCGATCAGGAAAAGATTAGTTTATGAAAATTTCAATAGGAAATAGGCTCTCATTACTCTCATTCCCTACACAATTCAATAAGTTCGCTAGCCGTCTTAAAACATTCTTCGGCGGTTTTCTCGCTTTTAACTTTCTCGCTCTACGGCGGCACGGCCACTCTACACTCCTCTTTAACCTCAGGACCCCAAACAACTTCCCGCTGCAAATCATTGTTACGTAGGTACCTTGCTACATCATTAGCTCTTCCATTCATCCTAGCGAACAACGGCAGCTGCCACAGCGACTACTCCACCTCCCCAACACTCTTACACATGTACCCCATTCATTCTCATCGAGTTTAAAATGTTTCTCAAAAGTTTATTTCTGCACAAGTTCTTGTCCCTTTCAAGGCCAAACAAACGTAATTTCAACGGCTGTTGCCAGAGTTCTACGGTCAATAACGATTAAACGAATTTATATCAATGCACTATACCAAACATAGCGTTTAGTTTTACATATTAATACGAGAATATAAGAAAAAATTGTCTCTTTCAAACTATCTAAGAGAAAGATATATTTGGGGAGGATTACTTTCCGACGGAGAAATAACATTAACATTGAAACATTTCCCGACGCCGAACAAGCTGGGTCGTTTTAAGAAAAAACACAGAAAAACCAAAGCGGTTTTAATCGCTTTGCATGCATCCGTGCCATCACAGAATTCCCTTTCGGAATAGGCGCCGTCAAAAAATTTAAATTTCCGCATGAGTTTGTTTTGCTGACTTTGCTTGAATAATGTCCACCATACAATTGTTCGCCCTTGCCAATAAGCTGGAAAATTCACGAGATGACTGATACTTTGCATAAACTGAATTGGACATTTAAAAACAACATTTTCATCTAGCAATTTGTATTTGAAATGAAGTTAGCACAATTGATTGCTGCGTAGAGTTGCGCATGCCCCAAGAAGGAGGGTGCGTAGGGATCATGAATTTTGAGAAGAGCAATGTAAATTTATTTTAAATGTGGCTTGCCTAATAGCTGACCTCCCAAGCTAGTACAATTAATGTAGCATGTGCACGTTCACAGCAAATAAAAATCACTTAAGCCATATTTCTATTCTCCTCGAGGACAAATTAAAAACATCCAACATTATCTCCGCGTCAAAGAGAAGTAAAAGAAATAAAAACAATGCCCATAACTCAAAGCAAAGCCTTGGCAGGAGATTAAATGCTCCCGAAATCGTCGCCCTTTTTTGCATTCCGAGCTTGCATCTCTTCTGTCAATCTCCACAGATAAATGAATAGCGGGATTTTTTTGGCAACAGGAAGAGTCCCCTTAATAGCATTTCGACATAGATTAAAGAGAGGGTTAGCACAATAAATCACGAAGGCATCAAAATCTGAGTAAGAAGGTTCCGGGAATGGAAACTCCGGGTGAGACGAGATTGCTCGGTAAAAGTTCCGTCATTCTCGATATCGCCGACTGCTTATACAATCCCATCTTCTGACCCAGCTCTCTGCCCTAATTCCAATACTCCTGATTTATGCCCTTTGGGAAGAAATTATGTGGGTTGCATTGTATCTGAAGAAAGCACACCAAAAGTTAAATTTACCATTTACTTAAACAGTTAAAGTAAATGTAAAACACTTCACTTTCAAGAACAATTCTCCCTTTTTGTAAAGGCAATTTAGGTAATTATTTAAATTTACAATGAAAATATTAAAAGGATGCTTGAATACTGAATCCAATTTTTCCTCCTCGAAGCGTAGGTTTAACAACTTGGCTGAAAAACTTCCATGGCAAACGCATTCATTCGCAATATTAATTAAAAAATGATTCCGTTCAAATATAACGTTTAGACTCATTAAGACTGAAAAATAATGATTTTTCTGTTCAATATACTGATGCACAGATGGGATGGGGTGGGGATACAACACCGAAATACGTGTTATTATACTACAGAGAGTTTCATCACCACAGCTAAATACTAGTGGACCAATAAAACTTGATCTCACCATCCGTTCCATTAGGTGAAGTTTACAGTCTCAGGCTTGACAAAGTGGAATTACTTCATGATGGGAGTAAATAAAATATTGTAATTCCATAAAGTAAATTATTCCACAAAATTAATTTTCCTCATTTTCAGTGAATCAGTGCTTAAGGTGACTACAGCCATTTTTGTCTCCGTAAATATTTGAGAAAACCTTTGCACACGCGTTATTCATGAGTTATATGTAGATAAAATTTACAGAAGAGTAGAAGAGGAAAGGAACAAGAGGAACACCATACAGAAAAAAAGAATAAGATGGATTGGAAATACCTTGAGACATTGGGATTGTGAAGAATATAATTGAAGGTAAAATAGAGGGGAAAGTCCCCGGAGGTTGACCCTCGAATAAGTTCCAAATAATGAGGAAAGTACGTAGGAAGAGATACCAGGAGGTAAGTGAACTAGCATTAGACAGGGAAGGGTGGAGGGCTGCAGTCTACCAATCTTAAAATTGAACAACCAACGAATGATGACTACTGATTCGTCTCTTTATGGCATTAGGCAACGTTTACTGCAGCAACGAGAAAATACGAGTCAAAAAATATTTGACGATAAAATTTTCCTTCTATTTCGGGTACGTAACAAACTATTGCAAACTTCGGCACGTAAGAAGTTGATAAAATTAACAGATCAAAATAATTTTATCAGAATTCCAAGACCTAAATACCAGAGGCACGTGAACGGAATTCAACACCAAATCGCATCCACAAATGCATTCCGGCGACATAAAGAAACCTCTTATGATGGACGTTCAATCAACAAAACCCATTTAAACTTACACTTCAATGTATGAATTTCAGGCTTATCTAAGTGTAAATGTTATTTCCGCATCATTGTCATAGAAAACACTCATTTTTTACGAAAAAGTTTATCTTTATTATTATTCGAAGGAAACTACATTTTTTACCGAGTTCTGAACCGTATGTTATTCATCAATGAACATCCGATTCACCTGCTCCAAATGTTTACCAAAATATTTCCAATTGAGATTAAGGTAGAAAACTTTTAAATGAAGCAGTAACTTCCCACGAGCGTTATTAATATTTCACACTGAATTCATTATGCACACATACATACTTACCAATGACGCCGTTCCCTACCGAGGTAGGCAGAGTCACCAAATCTATCCATCCTATACAACGGACATCAAGCGAAGAATAGACCAAGCGAAGAATAGCCCAAGTGAAGAATAGCCCAAGCTAAGAAAACAGACAAGAAGCCTTCGAAACCTGGTGCTGGAGGAGGATGCTGAAGATTAAACGGACGGACGGAATAAGAAATGAGAGTTTACAAAAAAGTAGAAAAGGTAGGAAACCTATACAGCAAAATACAGAAACGAAGAACCGGTTGGATTTTACACACTCTGAGGCACAAAAGGTTTACAAAAAAACGTAAGTAAAGGTAAAATAGAGGAAAAATCCCAGAGGAAGACCCAAGAATACGTTAATGGACCAAATAAAGAACAGAGTAAATAGGAAGAGCTCGCGGGAAGTAAGAAAGCCAGCATTAGATGGAGAAGGATGGAGGGCTGCAGTCAACTAATCTTCGAACTGCACGACCAATGATGATTATTGAAATTAACTGCGAGACTAAATCGTAACCAGATGGAAATTCAGCCCAAAAATTAGAGACATGAGAGGTATATGTTACATGGGGTATGAGATAAATACTTATTTGATGATACACTGATAGGAAACTCAAACCGATATTACGCATCCAACCAACGCTTTATGTCTGAGAGTGCATCAAGGCAATAAAGCCATTTCATGTTCCTCTACTAACTGTCACCTCTATTTCAATCAAGATAAAGAGTACTAAGTATCACACTAGCCATCAAATCAGTTGAGTAATACCCAAGGAGGAAATTTGTGACTAGTTTTAATCTTTTTACGACAAAATATCCTTTCCATTGTTCCTCTAACTCATTCATTTTAAAAAAATACCTCGATTTGCAATTTTTGCAATTATTTGCTTGGCAAATATTTGACGAGGTTGCAACTACAGTTTTAAAGTAGTCTTCAACACTCTTCAACGTATTAGCTTTGTTTTGAGTAGTCATAAAATTCGCTATCAGCGCCAATTAATCACATTCTTTCGGACTTTATCGGTCGCTCTTGGAGAAAACCCAAGACAGAGTAAAGAGAAATGAAAGAAAACTCGACTCTCGGTTGAAGTGGAATCATTAGCGAGCGGAAAAAAATTGCCGATGTATTGTTCAACATCACTCCAGTTCGCAAGTTGGATTAGGAGCTTAAGGAGAAAAAAGTTCACGATTTGCAAAAAAAAATAACCAAAGAAGACATTTTATTCAAGGAGAGTGCATTCGTCAAGTGAATTAAATACAGGGTCTTAAGAATAGGATTGCTCACTCCATCGCATTATGACTGAAATTTCGCCAGGAGGCAGCACTTATCTGCGCAACATCTCAAACCCATGAAGAGTCTGTTGAAATGAAATGGCTTTCACTCCTAAACCAGATGAAAGTGTCAAAACGATGAAGTAAGACCCGAAAACACATTTAAACTATGTTAATCACCGATGAATGGATATATTTGATATACTCGGTAGCAATATTAACGATCTAACAAAACGAGCCTTTGAAATTCCCCATATTACACTCAGCTGCTAACTATAATTGTGACGGAAATGCGTACATTGCAACAATGATGATGCACCATAAATGACGCTACACATGAACGACCTAAGATTTTCCCGGGGTATCTGCTGAATAAATGTCTCTCCGGTATTCCACAGGGTAAGCAGGTCCATCTTTCCTGACGTTTCGGAAAGCGATTTGTTCTCCATCATCAGCGGTTCTGAAAACCGTTTTCTCTTTTTTGGCCGATAAATATACTCACCCCGAGGAGAGAGTATATGTTTAAACCGGCCAAAGTGGAGAAGATGGCATCCAAAGAAGCGGCATGGAATAAAAAAGATTTGTCATCTCATTCCGAGAAGTTCGGAAAATAATTTTTGGTGAATGAAGCGATAATCGTGGGTAAATGAGCGCATTTTTTACATAAATATTCAAAGAATAAGAAAAAATTCGTTTAGATACAATTGTGAACCAGATTTCATTTGAGTGCACCTATTTATGTGGTGGAATTAACCACATGTGCAGTCATAGAAATGATACGAGCATTATAAATTAACATTTTGTCCAAATGAAAGAGTGATATGACTCGAGTTAATTATAGTTTTCGGCATGTCATTCGACTGTTGGGCGTAAAATATGTCTTAGTATATTTTATCGCATCTTTCACCCGACGTGACACCATGATAGTTATAATAAGTCATAAAAATAATCTTTAATGTAACTCCTCTTGGCTAAAAGAATCCATAAAGGAATACATCTAAGATGCCATTAGGCAACCAAAATGTCAAAATAGCACTGGAATGCAAGAAAAAACAAATCGTGCAATGCAATTTCTCCACTCTTCTCTCAAGATATTACGATGAGTACGAATACACAGATTTACCCAAATCTGTCCTTGGACAAAAACGCTCCAGCCATCTCGAGGCCGGAAAATATTATCCGTAGCCTCATATCGAACCTGAGAACTAAGGGTCAGTATTCTCGAAGTCTCCAACCAAAAGACCACCTCTTCAGTGTATGTTCAGCTTTGCAGCAAAAATAAGTGATTTTTCACGAATAGGTTTCTTTCCCTACATTTTAATATTTATTGTAAGACATTAAGCAATGAGACGTAGAAGCCTAAAGGAAACAATGATACGGATATTGACTTCTCGATAAGGATATTCTCTTTCCATGATACATTGATTTTGCACGCAAATATTAAACATTCTGAATGCACAAAACCACAGAAAGAGAAAGTGATATTATTTTAACCATTAATTTGAATACAAAAAGTGCTTCATTTAGTGTGATTTATTATTAAAGGTTAAATACAATACTGAACGAAAAAATAATCCCCTTCAGGATTCACTATACGGTGGTTTCCTTCTGTAACCGATAAATTATAAATACGGTCATAATTAGAGGCAGCAGGAGGAAGCTTGACAACCATTAGATTATCAAAATCATGAAAGAATAGAAGATTATTTTTAAAAGTTAATCCAGTCCTGAATTTCCAACACTTCAATTTGTAATCACGTTAATAATAATGAATTAAGTCATGACAAAACTGGTTAAATAGAGTTCACTAAATTAAATTTTCTCTGCATTGATAATGAATAACGAGGGATAGCAGTCATAGCATACCACCAACAAACAAGCGTGAGGTCAAAACTCATTACGTTGGGGAAAATCTCCGATTAAATTCAATTCTACTCATTAAACAAATATCAGTTCATATTGTCAACAGATTATCTTATTTCGACATTTTATGAGTAATACCTATACTTTCCCCATAAATTAATCATTCCATTGGCCTAGAACATGAGCAATGCAGGTAATATGTTTTCCCAATACTTCATTGAAAATTAAGTACATAAGGAAGTCCATCCAATTATGTAGGACAAAAGAAATATAGACTCTGTCCAGGTTCCAATGGCTGACTCGCTAATTATCAAGGTAGGCAGCTAAAATTATCTTATACCAAAAACGTCAACAAATGTATATTTCCACCGCGGGTAGGAATCGTATCACCGTAAATTATTGAATCGTTAACCAATGAACAAAGAAAACTGTAAAAAGCGCAGGTTATAAATATTCAATCATTTAATAATTATAGGTTCATTCAGCCAAAATCCATCAACGACGGGTATCTTAACACTCATGAAGTACAAATTACCTATTCAATAGAAAGCTTACGACTAAGGCAGCATGAGTGATATAATTCTCAAGCAAATTAAATAAAGTGTAAGGTGATCGGGTGGAAGTGGAGGCCACAAGATAAGTTTACCCTACTTGAACGTTTGAGATCAGGCGACAATTTCCGCGAGGAACTGTCAGATTGTAACACGGAGGGTAATATTTTGACTCTGCAATATATCATTAGATCTGATAGAAAGATAGAAGCAGCAAATATGAGAAATACACTGCCTTCCCTCTGGACACCATTAAAATACTTAACACAACGCTCACTACTGGGTTAAAAATCTAAATAAATTCAGGGGTCATCAAAATAGTACCTCGAAAAAGGTGTAATCGTTTCTATGAAACGTTAACGAATCAAAAGTTATAGATTTCGATCATTGATTGAAGGGCTAAAAGCAAATAACTCCAAATGATTTTCAGTTTTAGCAATAGATGCTTTAAATCATCATGATCATCATTGGTCCTTCAATCCTACGATTGGTTGACTTCAGCCTTCTACCCTCCCCTATCTAATGCTATGTAAAACTTCCTTGTCCTGACTTGTCTACCCCTCCCACTACCCCCCACCTGGAGATCCAATTGGGGACTATTTTACCGAGAGGAATGCCATCATGTCATATACACAGTTATAATGCTGAGCTGCATGATCTATGGAGGTTAATGTGGTAGTTTTCCGTAGCCTACTACATGGCAGTACCCCGACCGGTTCCGAGAAGTCTCACCCAAAACTGTGGCTATTGATACCGTTTCCACAGATCTGGTAGATCTGCGCAAATAATGCATTCCACTGACACTGCGGCCTCTCCGTAGAAAGTTTTAAATATGAAACTGAAATATAACCAGCTCTTATGGAGTAATACTTTAACGTAACGTTAATGAGTACATTAGTTTTAAAAGCCACATTCATGAAGGCGATTTAACCCATTAGGACGTATTCACCTTTCATTATCACCGCGTAGCACCGTGAAGTCGAGTTTCCCTGAGCCACCAAATAAAACACAATGGAAAACTTATGTTCTCGGACGGTGGCTGAGAGCAAATCGTAATTTTGGAATAAGAGCTCAATTTGAGGGTTAAAACAGAATTTTAAAAGCAAAATAAAATGCCCAACGCAAAGAGTTCATATTAAAAAACCCTTTTTATACATTTCATACGTCCCTGCGCGAAATATTTAGGAGACACCGAGGCATTATACGTGAGAACTGAATTTCGGAGAGGAATAGCTCCTCCAGCTTACAGGCAAGAAAATGAGTACGAAATGTATACGAAAGGTCGATGAAAATAAAACTATAGTCATATAGTGTAAAAGATGTAGGAGTTTTTTCGTAACATTCATAAAATCAAAATTACCGTGAACTTAATTCTAAAAGCTCAGATGCCTTGATTGAATGCATTGTTATAGTGCTAATACTATATTTCTTCATTTAGAATGTTTCAACCTCTATAAATACTTGTATCTATTCTTGCTTTTTTCTAACTTTGACGAAGTATTCATATGTATTTATTGTATTTTTTTGCATGTTATGATTAATGGAAGCCCCAGCACAGGTTCGCCTCGGAGGTTAACTTAATTATTTGTATTTATTATCATATGCTAAGTAACTAAAATAGTACATTATTCATCTAAAAATATAGAATCCAGAGATTGATTTCTCCCCAATATATGAGTCCACCAATATGCAGATAATATATATATTTATATCTTTTAACTTTCTCATAGGACATAATAATGTATTATAAAAACGTATTTTCATTAGTAGAATCTTTTCACCAAGTTATTAAGTGAAAATAGTAATTAAGGTGGGCGTCGAAGAATGGACAGTGAAATATTACGCGCCATCAAGAGTAATTGGGTAGATTGGTAAGTATGTGGGGAACAGTAGAAGGGTGGAGAGACACCCGTCGTCGACGTTAGCCATATTGATACGAAAGGCACCAATTACATTCACAATTATACTACTCATGGACAAAACGGTTGTGCACTTAAATATTTCCATATCATTCAATTAAAAATCACGATGACACTAAAAAATTACAGCCACTTTCGGGATTCAAACCTAAACCCACCCAATGTAAAGCCATAGCTCCCAAAGAAGCCACCGGAAGGAGAGAGTTGAGACCCCTCAGCTCACAGAAGAAATAGGTTATCAGATAAGGTAATCAATGAAAGACCATGAAAAACTACGATAGTGGCGCTTGGGTTAGTCTTCCTAATACGGATGAGGACTCAACTGAAAAATACCCAATTATTTTCTGGATATGAACCAGGAACTTTGGGATAGAAATCCAGAACCCCTATGAACATGTCAACCGTATCCAACGTAATTACCTTTTCCGAGAACAGAGAAAATAGGTTACTGGGTAAACTAATTAATGGAAGCATAGATAACGATGGTAGCATGGAAATCAACTTTGAAAAACGGAGATTGGGCTTTCGACTGCTAACAAATGACAAACTTCACGGCCGCGATCTGTTTGCCCGACTCCAGCGGGAAAATAACGTCACTTAGCGCTCAGCTTTTGTTCCCGCGTCCTCGTTAACCGTGATGAGGTCAACGCTTGCGCGAAGCCCCGCCAAATGACTCCATCACGGACGCACAATGGACGCCTATCAAACGGCCGAGGACGGCGCCTCGCTGTGCAGGGAAACACTCCTTTCAACTTAATTCATTACGGCGGAACCAGATTTATACTTCCACCCGACGACATAAAAACACAACAGATTTCGAAAACGACTTTCACCAATCTGAGCCCATTTCAGCAATCAAGACCAGCACAGCATCAACACAGCACGAGCACGGAAGTAAAAAAGCACTTTACAAAAACAATTGAAGAGACAAGATACGAAGTAGCAAGACGTAGTCAGCAGAATCACATGAGAAGTAAGGCGGGGTAAAAACATGGCCCACTAGTTCGATGATCGCGGAGGGTCGTGGGTTCGATTCAATGTTTGGCACGTTTATCATAACTTACATTGATTTTTTCTTCACACCATAAAATATAATTACGTAGAAGTAATGTAGACGCCTCGCTAAGCCCAGCACCACATCATGAACTTTGGATTATTCGAGGGATTTTTGTGTATGAATAGATTTGTGTGAAACTTTGCATTTGTATTTTCTTTGGTTATAACCACAGAAAAAATTGCGAAGAATTTCATCATTCTCATTAAATTTTTAAAGAAATAACATGTAATCTCATGTAACACGGTATGTATTTCGGGATGATTTGGTTAAATATACTCTGATTCTCTTCGAAACGTGGGAAAAATATTTCTCATCATCATAATTGTTGCTAATAGATACCAAGGAGTCATACCGAGTCCAACATTTGAAAAACGTTTATTTCAGTTTGATTTCGTCTTAATTCCTGCGCCGAAAACTCGAGGCATTACATCATCTAATTGAGGAAAACAATGACAAATATGTATGAAATTCTCTTGGCCTTCACACCGGGTTAAATGATTGGCTGCTGCCAACATTACCCTAATGATGACGGAAGAGTATTCTGTCAGGACGTTGGCAACAGGCAAATATTTGAAGGTGTGGAGCCCGAGAATATTTCACAAATATAATTACCCGGGAAAGTATTAAATCTTTTATCATGTATAATATGGTTCAGTAACAACTGTCATTACTGCGAATATAATGAGTTACAACGATAAGGTAGGTGTTCCGGGTTCTCCCTCCAGTGTAACCATCATAGCAGACGACATGTTCCACAAACGTTCTACTTCGCTTTTTCAGGACGGAAGTGACGGTGATACCACGCAAGAAGAGATCCCGGAAGACGTACCTCATCGAAGCCCCTCCACGAAAGCCATAATTCCAAAGTTCCAACAAAACATACACACTTAAGATCGCTGGAGCTGTATCCGTGAGTCAATGAGAGCTCATTTTAATAACTTTAGAAGTAAATCGAAAAAGATTCTTTGACTACTAAGAAATACTACTATTTCAATTAAGAACATCCATTTCATCGATCGAAATCACCATGTGTGAGATAATAAAAATAATGCAAAGATATATTTTAAAATTTTGGCACTTAATACGGCAGTTCAGCCGCGGAAACAGGACTTTTAGAGAAAATCGTCAAGCCAATTTTTTTACTCAGCACTATTAATTCATACTTGTCAGCAACAATTATCATAATAGGAAACATTTTATTTCGCGTTTAGGGTAACATAATCACATATGAAATTGAATTATTTCGAAATATGGGCCAATTGCCTAATTTATATGAGTTGAAATAGCAGGCAATTACCAGCAAAACAAATCGGCAGCATTCAACTTTTTTTCACTTTTATCCATGCATATTACAAAGAACTACACGCATGTAAAATCTCACCCAAATCTGTATATGAACAAAAATCGCTCTAATCACCTTTAAGTAAAAAGTGGCCCAATAACTATATGTCGACTCACTCGTAATTTATCAAAATGTGCACTCAATGATCCGCGATTATTACCATTCAAGCCTCCTTAATTCATTACCGCGGATCCGGGCTCATTCTACCAACCGCTGAGATTAAAAAAAAAACACGAGTGATCTCGATAAAAAAGAAACGACTTTTGCCGTCAAGTCCACTCTAAACAATGGCAGACCGAGTCAGAGGTGAGGTCGGCTGAGTGAAGTGGGGCGGAGGGGGAAGGAGTGGGAGGACGGCCCACCGTCAAACAAAACTAATTACGCGGAATAAAGCGATTCGAGTGAGCTTTTCGGGAGAGTCCCAAACGCTTCACGCGTTTGATCCCCGAAATTGCGCACGCGATTCCAATCCCGTTTTGCCTAGTGTACGTGAGTGCTGTTAGTATGAGAGTATAGTAGGGGGGCTGGCGAGCAGAGAGAGAGACAGAAAACACATACGAGAGAGTGCTGCCCCCCCTGACGTCGACACCGGAAAATGGAGCGAGGGCGACGACAGAAGTCGAGCCTTTTGTACGGAGAGAGAGCATTGTCCTGTTACCCCGACGTAATTCCCATTGCTCGCTTGATTGCGGGTGAGAGAGCAGGAGATGTGTGACCACGGATTGGTGTGGGTGGAGCGAGGAGTGGGGGAGCGGGGGGAAGAGATGAAGGTGGGGCGGGGATGGTGACGGGAGGAGGTGGACGGGGGGTGGTATATGCATGTGTATCATGGGGTGGATTTGAATGTAACGGGCAGACAATGTCCCGGCATTTAGGGTCCTCCTCCCCCGTTTAAGAGAGTCCAGTCTTGACATTTAACGGGGAAATGGGTAGAGGCCTTGTACGTATTTATGTAGGTTAACGAGTGGCCACACGCTGCATTCGCGCATGTATGTATTAAGTGACGACTCTAGATGTGAGCAGGGCGAATGGCACGTGGCGTGCAGTTCAACAAAGTGAGGGAAGAGAAATCCAGTCTCTCCCCACTCCCGGCCCCCTCAACTCCCCTCCCATCCAGCTTCAATGGCTGATTTCCGAATCGTCAAAGTTCCCGTTTTTGATTGGGGTGAGGATACAACACCACGTGTTTTTATACCGCAGAGAGTTTCATCACCACGGCTGCATACTAGTGGACCAAAATAAAGAACCTTGATCTCACTATCCGTGGCATGAGGTGAAGGTTTCAGTCTCAGGATTGACACAGTGAAATTCCTTCATGGTAGGAGTCAATAAATACTGTTTTCTAATTTGAATTCCATAAGTTTAATTATTACACGAAATAATTGTTTATTTGCAGTGTATCGGTGCTAAACCCTTTGAGTTGTGAGGTTTTTTTCGTTTGGCATGACCCCAGGAGTAAGTTTTTTTGGAAAAAAATCAAACTACTTCCGATTACAATTTAATGGCATGAACTCAAGTTTGTCTGATACACTACCAATGAAAGAAGAAGATCATACATTACACAAGCAAAACAAAGTAAATAACACAATTTTACGGAGTACAATCTTAAATATTTTGGTATATTAACCTGTTATTAAAATTAAAAATTAAAATCTGGTGGAACAGATATATTAACAAAGGACAGGACTAAAACCAGCTTTGGAAGCAATAACTTCCGTCAATGGAACCAATTACATGAGATAGGCACGCACTCAAGGCTGAACGTGGTTAGTAGAATAATGGGAGAGGTGGCATGACTCTTCAGAGACACTTCATAGTGATAATTGGGCTCACCAGCCTCCAGAATATATGGAAAAACATATTACAATATATCTGAATAGGAGGCGTGTACGTACGGCTTTACTGCTCCAGCGAAATTTTGAAAGACGTACAAGTACGATCATACTCTGGATGGCCAGGAGGCACGAGGACGCATATGAACGTTCTTACTGCTCAAAGGGGTAAGGTGGCTGGAGCCATTTTTCTTTTGTCACCGTACAGATTTCAGCAAAACTTTGCACACGTGTCATTCATGAGCAATGTGTAATAAAAAGTGAAAAAAAATTGCATGTGGTTTTGTGATATTTAATTTTAACCTCTACACGTATCATTGTAAATAATAAAATACGTTCCGTTGCTTTCCAATTAATAATGCACAAGTTCTTTTATAAAAGCGAAATATGTGATGACTTATACGTACCTACCCATCACGCAATTCCCTTTAGGGTAGGACTAAGTCAAAGGATATAGTCAGTGCCGCTAATCTAAGAACACTTGCTTTCTTTTCATGATTTCTATCATTATACCCTACACTCACGTGGAACGGAAGAAGTACAACGGACATTAAGCGGAGAAGAGCTCAAGCTAAGAAGGCGATCATGGAAAAAAGACAACTGCTGTGCTCAAAGACGATAGGACTAGAAACCAGGCAATAGTATGAAAAAACATTTGTGTGGAGCGTAGCACTCTACAGATCGGAACCATGGACTATTGGAAAAGTTGGCCAGAAAAGAATAGAAGCCTTCGAAACCTGGGGCTGGAGGAGGATGCTGAAGATCAAATGGACGGACAAAATAATCAATGATGATGGAGTTCACAGAAGAGTAGAAGAGGAAAGGACCTTAAGGAACACCATACAAAAAAAAACAAGATAGATTGTACACACCCTGAGACACAATGGGTTTGTGAAGAAAAAAATTGAAGGTAAAATAGAGGGAAAAGTCCCCAGAGTAAGTCCCAGGAATAAGTTTATGGACCAAATAAAGAGAAAAGTATATAGGAAGAGATACCGGGAGGTAAGGGAACTTGTATTAGATAGGGAAGGATGGAGGGCTGCAGTTATTCAATCCTAGGATTAAACAGCCAATGGAATGAACCCTACAAATCACTTATATTAAGTTTAAGAGTTCAATGCTTTAAATACGCCCTCCAATTTTTAAGCCATCTCATAGTCCATCTATTTTGAGTCTATTCCGCCCAAATTACCGCTGACTTTCGCGATCTACCTCTTCCTCTCACGCCATTCTACCGTCGTACGTGTTTCTTTATTCGTCTTCCTCCCATTCTCTCTACTTGGCCTGACTAACGAAACATACTCCTTTCATACTTGTCCATTATTGTACCATACAACCCCATCCTTTCATCACTCACACATTCCTAATCCTACCCACCCTACTTCTCCCGCTAACACCTCCTGGATACTCCATTCCCGCTTCATTTAACCAAATCTTATGCTTTTTTCGAAATGCCCAGGTTTGCCCCCGGATGATGAAGTCGGAATAAAAACACTTTTGTATAGCAATAAGTAGATGATTTTGAACAATAGAACGTCAATTCATCGGGTCCGGCTTAGACCAGTGATAGCGTGTTCGACTTCCATCCACCACGGTCGCAGTTTCGAGACCAAGCGGCGGAAAAGAAAGTTCTTTACTTGCCAACCAACTTTCGCACGCTATCCGAATTTGACCTACTACTGAGAGGCAGCAGTCTCAGCAGAAGGCATTGATCAAGGAGACCGGACAGGCATCAACAGCCACAGCTTCGGGCGAGAGTGAAGTTCACAAAATTATTATTTGAGCAGCGAAGACCGGGATACTGCAAAGGGGAAACCACCACATTAGCCTCGCTAGAAGATGCAGCACTGCATTGTAACTAAATATGACGTGATGGCACTCCTACTAGTAAGATATTCTGGAGGTAAAATACTCCCCCAATCGGATCTCCGGGTGGGAACTACTGGGAGTGGTACATCAGTCAGTATAGACAAGACAAGATAATTTCATTTAACAATCATCGGAGAAAGGACCCCGCAGAAACCCAATGGAAAAAATATTGTAGTGAAATTAATTGAAACTTTGGGATGTGAAAGTTCTTGAGGAGATCAAAAGTCTCTTCGGGCGTTAGGTCGTAAAAATTCTTATTTTCGAGTAAGAGGCCTTCAAAGTTGCGATTTTCATAGCATGCAGGGGTGCCCATTTCAATGGACTCGCCTATATATTTCCCTAGTTACGCAGGATAGACAGCAATGTTACATACCAAAGATGTAGGGTTTGAAGCGATACATCTGAGGCTGACCTTCTCATCGACTCCGAGCGTGACCATCAAGGTATTTTCAAGGTCAATTTGAAATATTAAAGCTGAAATCCCTAGTTTTGATAGCAGATATGAAAACTAAGAAGAATTACTCGATGTTAACATTGGCAATGACCTTAAAGGTGACTTACCTCCAGAGTGGCCTTTGGCTTTCTACATCTCACCAGATTTTTGGAATAATGACCTATACTCATCAAACTATGTGTTATATATACGTGCCTTCCATTCTCAGCGTTACCCACGATCAACGAGGACGTGACGGAAGCCTGATCCCTTGTGTGTTAGTAATTGGATTATCAACTTTTGGAATATCAACTTTTGATCATTTGCTTCACCGTATACCTATTTCAGATATATGTTACATCTTAGTAGTGAATTGATAGTGCCGTGGCTTACGGTCAACTGGCTGGGTTAACGTTGGTTACCATTCGTGGCGGGGCGATTGATGCTGCTTCTGCTCGAGGCTCAAGAGGCTGCCGAGCTGTCTGGTTCTTCACGTCATAGAGGTCTTAGTTCGGATTCCGTTGTTTATGGCTGCCGCATGGCTTCAACGTTTGGAGGACATATCACTGACCTCCCTCTTATTGAAGGTCAACCAAAGGTATCATGTCGAGTAAAAAACGCGTATGTATAAACGGTTTTAGCTTAATTTTCGATTCCACTCCGTATACCCAAGTCATACCAATGCTTTAACACATTTTTTCCCACCGAAGCCATATGTCTAAACCCTGACGCACCGAATGTATGACGCTGTGTGGAAGAAATCGCGAACTCCGTCGTTCAAGGTCACAATCACCAAAATATTTCGCATGTGTACTATAGGTGATCATATGATTAAAATACCAAAAATTCATCGAAATCGCAAAAAAAATTCTGGGCGGAAATGGGTTAATGGAGGCAAAACTTTAAAATATAATTCTTGAAACGTTTACATATAAGAATTTTTTTCGACTCACTTGAGAAGTTGTAAAAATGTGCACTCAACGACTTACGACTAGCGCTCCAACCATCTAAAGATGGAAGCGCAAGGTTATCAAGAAATAGGGAGGTGCGATGGGAGCGAAAATTTTAATTAACACTTCGAAATAACATACGACCCATTTTCCAGACTAATTATTAAATTAAAAATTACGCATAAGATTCCTGCAATGAAAAAACTATACTCTCTAGTTCTACGTACCGCAATTACTCCTATTCCATGACCTCAGGGCAGTGAAATTTTCCGGTTGAACAGGATATTACCTTCGCCGGGCATCTGACGTGCCTTGGGTCACGCGCTGTAAAAATAAACTTTAATGTGTCTGCCGCCGCTACCATTTCTTTTGTTTCTCAACGCTTCCATTACCCAGTCCCCCATCCCATAGCAAACCCCACGTCCACGAGAAGTGGCTTAAGGCCTTAATCGTGCGAATGATTCATGCGTTACCATCTCCGGGAGGCTGGTAAAATTTTCATCACTAGGGTCAAGCGGGGTCATGATACAACGGGAGCCGAGTGGGTTGGAAGAGCGTGAGCACACGGGATGGATGACAGTTGAGGGGAAAAACGGAGACAGAATGGACGTGGGATGTTTGAGAGGGTGGATGTAAGGAAGGAAAAAAGTGGACGTGGGAGAGGCATAGGGGAAGGGAAACGAGAGACTTGAGTCAGAAGCCTACGCGGAGGTTGGTAAGTAAGCACCACCAAGACTTTCGGATTTCCGTCGAAAAAAAGCTTTTCTTTTCCGAGTTATTCTCCAAGAGGCAAATAACGAGATCAAAGAAAATACATCTAGAGACAGAGAAGCAGTACATAGCAAATATAATACACGTGTTAAGCCGAGCACTGTCGTCATTATCTGGACCATCTGAAATGGTAGAGGGAGTTAATACAAACGTTGAGCTTAAAACACTGCTACAAATGAGAATTCAATTCATTGCGCGAAATGCATTCCATTTCAATTCCTTAATACGAATAAAATAAGAATCTTTCAGAGAATTGCTCTCAATTCCAATTTCTGTAGATAAAATTGAGCGTCGAAACGCAAATCCGGATAAAATTATTCATATTCAGTGAAAATTTCAGTTATTTTTAATCTTTGGTGGATAAAGTTGGTTCGGTGAATCTAAAAACTATCGTTCTAGACAAAAATCACAACCAATAGTTTTTAAATAAAAATAATGGTTTCAGATATCATGATCAAAAGAAATTGAACTTTGTCATATTTCCACCTTATTTTTATTATCAAACACCTCAGTTTCGACAATGCTATGCCATTTTCAGGGAATACATAGTATCTTTAAAACCTATGTCGGTGTGTGTGATGTTTAAAGTTGTGAGGAAATATAAAAAAGTTCTATATTTTTGGGATCATGATATCTGTAACCTATTTTCACACGATATCTCCTGATTCTTTAAACTTTATTCAAAATTATTTCATTTTTGTGTTCACAATATTTTTTGCGAATATTGCTGAATACTAGGTTCAATTTAATTGAAGCAACTAAATATTTTCACCTAGGTGCAAGTGTGACTGCCACTTGCATCAAAGTGTCTGGAACAGAAGCCATCAAATCCATGGGGTGGAAGCAGATTATGAAATGAAATCATATCAACAGATAGACACTTTTTTTACGTCAGTCCCTAGCTAACTTCCAAAGTCCGTCTGAATCTTGAAAAATTCCAGCACAAAACCACCTATTTATGACCTCCCTTGCCGGTCGCCTACACACACAGTCAGCCAAATGTGAATTTAACTGCCACTAAACTCCATTCAGTTCTCAAAACTCTCTGCCACTCGACTGGACCAAAATCATTTTCTTCCTTACAATACTACTCTGGACTAGCGTTTTGACTTCTACCACCATCTGAGCCGTTACGATACTTCTCAATGTCCTCCATCCATCTCCACCGCCTCCTCCGTATTTACGCCACCAATGTCTATTCCTCGTCTGATAATATACAAGCACTACTCTTCTTTTATCTACATCTAAAAAGCTAACAGTCGATCCATCTCCCAGTGAGCACAGTTGGAGCCAGATACTGACCTTCACATACGACAGCTGAGATAGTTAACTGCTCATTTACTATTATATAATGGTGCATAAAGAAATAGACAACAATCACATTCTGAGCTTTAGTGAGCTTCCAAAGATCCAGATCAAAGTATCACACAACGAGCGCAAAACAATAATTTTTTTTTAAATCACCAACTATTCAGTAGATATATGATAAGGGGCATTAGCCTGAAAAAAATATACAAAAAAACACGACAAATTCGTGAGATACCATGGAAAAATTATCACAATATTGATGCAAGGCCCCTATTTGAAAAGAAAAAGACAAACCTCAACTTCTTTCAGGAATTAAAATACATAGAAACACGTGGAATTTCTTAGCACGTGTAAAAACCGACTCACACTGGAAATCTTGATTGTGCAAGTATTCACCTCTGAAAAAATGAACACGTTTTTCCCCTCGGCCACCTACGATACGTGGTTTATATGCATAATTAGGTGAAATTAAAAAAAACGAGAGGATGTAATAAAGAGCCATTTAAAGCGCTACTACGCCAAAAAATATAGGTGGATATGAGACACCCAACGGTTTTATTTCGCGGATAGTATCATGAAAGACCGAAATACGTGCGAAGGTCCTACAATGATGATCAAGGCACCTATATAAATACCTGAGTAAAATTAAATACATATAGTACAGATGAATATTTTTAATGCTAGGACTGAACATTAATGGACATAACGATCCAATCCACCAGTTTTAGGAAAACGAATTGGTTATGAGAGCATTATTTAATGTTTCCACCACCACTGACGAAATGTCCCAATCTGATGAAAGCAACAAAACTAATAGTCATTTGAGTCTCGCGATAAGAGAAAACAATGCATAGAAATAGCTTTATTCTGGTATGATAAATGTTGACATGCTCTTAGGGGATTCACAAACCGAGAGAAAGGAGATATGCAGTTATACGTAACATTTCTAAGGTACAGTCCAAAATATCTAAGATGAGGGTTCAAGGTGATAAATAATTCATTCCAGAATAAATCAACAGCCACAAAAATAGGTTACTTTCAAATAGAAACACCTCCAACGCAATGCAATGAGATAAATAGCAAATACAGTGATATTTTTTGTGCTTTAATTACTCGCACCACGGAAATAAATTTTGGTACCCAAAGGTGTAACAAAATCGACCGCAAAATATTTTTGGACATGGATATTCTTTTACTGCTTTAAGAATTTAATTAGTAGGGATTAGGGACCAGTTAATGACTTTTTCACGTAACTAAAATAATCTGCCATCGTTAAAATTTTCAACGACTAGTCATTATTTATAGAAGTCCACGGACTAGCTTTTCTTCCCATTCGCTCCATCCTCAAATGTCAAAAAAAAGAGCGCAGACACTTTTTGAATAATCATGTCGACTTTTTTATATCAAAGCATTATTATCGTGTAGACGAATAATTCTGCAGATGTAAAAAATAAAAGGCCTGCTTTAGCAGCAAAACACTTTCATTGCGTTCTCCAAGGCTCTCTGCTTAAAAGAAAAAAGAAACCCACTCGGGCAGGAGAATCGGTTTAAGCGTTCGCGTCCAGAAATGCATTTTCCTTAATCCACCTCCCAACTTTTAAAACCCTTTCTTAAACAACTTGCTCGCTTCGAGAATAATAGGTACCTCGTTTTCTCCAGTCGACGGCGAAGAGGAGAGTGGGAGGGCACTTGTGCATTACCAGGGAACGAGGGAATGGCTCGCCCGCGAGAAGGCCGTGCACCACTACGCCCGGAGAGACGACGGTAATCGAGGAAAAACCCCAGACGCATTGATTGCACGGACGGAGGCTCAAGGGCGCTCGGCGAGCCGGAGAGAAAGGTCGACCTCACCGGTTGCCTAGGCTGCCAGCGACGCGCCGCAGATGCCGGGAGTCGAACTTCGCCCACGCTCGCTGAAAATTAGCGAAGGATGAAATGACAAGGGAGAAGAACAGGCTTACCAGATTGACAGAATTATGAGAGACTGGGCGATTTCGCGATGAGAGGCGATATTAGATTGGAGATCAGAAATAAACAGGTTGACATCATGAACAGATAACAAGGTAATCGGTAGACCCCATGGGCTAGTGCTAGTGTGGTCTTCACAGAAACAGTAGCTAATCGGTCGGAAATCAATGTGTTATTCTATCATTCCAACCAGTCACATTAGTATGTGACATTATATACAATGCAGAAAGCTAAATCATGCTAAAATTTCAAGTAAGGTATTAAACTCAAATAAAAACAAACTGAGCCACCAAGTGAGGTTCCAGCCATTTTCAACCGGGTACTATGCATACGAACTCCAGGGAGAATATTTAAAAACTGGGAATTTCGAACGCATAACTCTCATCAGTACGTTTTGGCATGATTTTTCAACTATATTACGAACAAATTACCTGCTCACCGCATTGCTTTTGTTCAATGTCGCAGAAACATCTTCCTTTGCTACTTTGTTTTCAGCGTACGGGGTAAAAAAATGAGTCAATATGAAACATTATCTTAAACGCATGGGTCATCCACATCGAACCACCCGGAAAATGAGGAAATCGACCCTCGAACTTCCCTATTTAGCTCAAACTATCTGATGAAACGAACATGTATATGTAAATCTACTTAACGCTTCACTTCTACGGGGTAGGTGTTAATAATTATGATAAGATATTAAGTACTATTACAAATTCTACTCAACCAAGTGAGGGACAAAGTTTCAAGGAACTGATCTATCGCAACTATTTTTGTCTCTTATTGTACGTGGAAAAAATAATATTCTAACTCTATTGTTTCTGTAATCTAATTTCTTAATGTTATACTTGTGATCGTTTCTACCATGATATTTTGTATGTAGAAAATATGCTGAACGTCTATCAAAGATGCTGAAAGTGATGTAGACTAAAAGTAGTCAACATAGAACTTTCGTTAAAGATTTAATCTATATTTTTCTCGTCGATCAGATAAGATGTCCCCACCCAAATTCCTTCAACGATTCAGTAACACGGCTGTTTCTCGCAACAATTTAAAACAAATCTTGTTGCTCTCTGCTGAATTCGATCTATATTTGAAACTAGTGCTACCTCGTAAGGGTACCATATGCTAGTGTTGTACTCCAAGCGAGGTCTCACGAGAGAAAAATAACATCTCTCCTTAACCTTCTCGCAACATTCCCTACTATTATCGGTGATTTCACGAGGTCAAACCATAAATAACGTACATTCAAGGCTACTCTGAATCGCCTCCCAATACATTTGGCCTGGAAGTACCCAAAATAATAGCCACAATGCTCTACTAATCCTGATATCATCTCCACCAAATGCTGTTATTTAAATACAGGAAAGGAGAGTACGTTGCGTAATCGTCAACCACACACAACGCGTTTGGTACGGCAATTCTAAAAGGAAAGGTGAACAAGGTCGACTATTTTTCCCGGGGTTTTGTCAATAGTCTTACAGGAGCCGTTCCGTCACGCCAAATATAGCCATCATCTCCAATTTCGCGCTCCCATCTCGTCTCTCGTCTAGCCTGCGTTTCGAAGAAGTCCCCCAGTGACGCAATTTAGCGTCTGTGCTTACGCCACAAACAGCGAAGAGACGATACTTTTGTTGCCTCACCCACGCGTAAACGCTCTAAAGAGTCCATCTGTACGATAATCGGCCCACAATCGTCGGCACGAGATCGATATCACCGCTTCGTCAATGACGAGGCCATCGACGGGAACAGAAATTCCCATCGTTCCGGGCTCGCATCGCATCAACCATCCAGCCCAAATTCCCGAAATGATGCTGGATGATTAGACTGCTTCGATAAAAAAATGGTGAGCAGAAATGTGTTTTTCCTTGAAAGTGAGCTAAAGGGAAGATGCAGGAGGATGGAGGAGAAAGAATTTGAATGTAATGTCCCACACTCCTCTTCCAACATCACATATAGAAGTTAGATGAATGACACGAAAAAAATTATCAGGAAATATCGGCAAATGTTTACAATAAATGCATCCAATACTAATAATAAAAATTTTTTGGCACCCAACCATAGAACAGTTTGATAGTTTTAATACAAAAAGTTGAGGACCATAACAGCATCCAATATCATACCAGTCCCTAGAATTTCATGCATACTGTGAACGTAAAGAATGATACCTCATTCACTTGAAATCATTCGTAACACCTCGACCTCATCAAAAATGTCCACATTTAGAGCTAACCCCACATTCGAGAAGGTTCGTTTGATGTAAATCCGCACCCTTTTCATATTTTAGCGCAGATAATTAATGGTAGCATAATTATTTAATGATGCGGGTGCAAATTTATTAAAACACCCTCGTATATTATCCTTAATTGAATCATTACTGTTTCATCGTCATAGCTGAAACTTTGACTTACAAGTGTGAGGTTGATGGGTACTTAATATATAAAGTACTACGTAAATAAATATCATTTCCACCATTTGGCAGCCACCGAAACAAAATCTCATAAAACATTTAAAGGAACAGTAAAGAAAACATACATTATATTTCCGATGCACACTATGCGCACTATGAAACAAAGGATACTTAATAAATTGGACACAACAGCTATCTAAAAATACTGGCTCGTTTAAGAAATTTTATACGCTATTCATGCTGAACGGGAAGCTCACTAGGATGATTTATATGCATCCTGTATTGCTAAGGCTTTCGCATGCCAATCGATGCTTGTATCTTACGTTAATTGCAAGCAGGTGCCCTACATCAATTGCAAGAGTGGCTTACATGCTTTAATTTGAGCAGAATTCAAACAGCAATTACGTATTCTCTCCCAAGTGATGACGACTTTCTCTAGCGGAAATAACCTTAAGTAATAGGACCACATCGCGTCGGTACTACTCATTCAACTGAACGTAGATTATGGCAATCAACCGCAGGCAATGACGTACGACAGCTAAAGGACACTGCTTTGCAAAGAAAATTTAAAGTCTCCTATATATATAAACACAGGCTATTCCAAAAATATATATTTGGCAAACAGTCCTGCACTTCAATGCCACAGCCTAACATGACAAATTATAGCGGTAGCGAAACCAGGCGGCTGCTGCTCAGAAGGCCCTTTCCCGGGGAAGATTCCATACCCTGTGAACTGGTTCCACAAGCGTAAGGTAGTTTTCGAATTTGGTTACAACGGTTCTCAAGGTCAGAGACCGTTACTGTCCGCTTCAAAGTGTTTATCAAGTTGTTCACATCAACTTACCAGCTCACTATGCCTCTCAGTCTAATTGTAACGATAGATTTTTTTGATAGGTTGCGGAAGCTATCAGAACATTTTGATGCAGCTTTGTTCGGATCGGAAACATACGGTGAAATGTGATGCAGACGTTAATCCGCCCTCAAAAGTAAAATGCAGTTATGTTGATCGCGTTTCTTGTCATGCTATGTCCTCTCTACTTCGCAGTTCAGCCGACCCCATCCTGACGAGCTTTCCCCTTCATGGATTGAGGTAGAGAGTAATTGATTAATAAATTTAAATTGAAGATCAATTTCACAGTAAATAAAGCCACTAGCGCCACTAGTAATGATGACTCCTATCCATTCACGAAGTAGGCTTAAAAATAGAGTTATAACGCGTGAAGAGAAGATCAGCAAGATAAATGAAAGGCCGTTATGACAGTTTTGTTAGTGTTACTGACCTCTTGCAACAACTGAGATGGCAATCGCTTTCAGACCGTCGATTGAAAATTAGACTAAATCCTGTAGTAGGTTAAATCAAAACCAATTTATTTTCCGACAAAGTTATCAATATATTATAATACTCCTACATACAAGGGTACATCCGATCATGAGAATAAAATTATGGAAAGAGACTGCAGAACAGACAGGTTTAAAACGTCGTTTTTCCCCCGATCGAAAAGAGACCATAATGGCTGCATTATGACTTTAAAGTAGGTAGTGTAGCTCATGTATTGATGTGCTCTGTGAAGAACGTTTCTAAATCTGAAGGCTGGGACACAATCAACGTGTACGTGTGACGTGAGACGTTAACGGGACAACGGGAGACGGGAAACGCAAGTCAGCGGTCACAATCGACGTTAACGCGGCCCGGAGTAACAATTGACTAACGCAGGCACAGCTAAGAGATCAGGTGTAAAGAACTGTGGAAGTAAATAAGTTGTCTTTACCAAGAGCAATCTTCAACAGTTGGATGTGTCTGCCGACAGATGGCTCCCATTTCCGAATTCTCAGGGCTATTCTGATTGGTTTTCCGTGTACGGGACACGGGAAGAGATGAATGTTGCCCATCTCTCGCGCACACGTACTCCGTACGTCCTCCGGACGTACACGTAGATTGTGTCCGTTCGCTATACTTTCCCGTCAGCCATCTTTCCGCGTATTAAGGCAGGGACACAATCAACGTGTACGTGTGACGCGAGACGTTAACGGAACAACGGGAGACGGGGAACGCAAGTCGGCGGACACAATCGACGTTAACGCGGCCCGGAGTAACAATTGACTAACGCAGGCGCAGCTAAGAGATTAGGTGTAAACAAGTGTGAAAATAAATAAGTTGTCTTCGCCAAGAGCTATCTTCAGCAGTTGGATGAATCTGCCGACAGATGGCTCCCATTCCCGGATTCTCAGGACTATTCTGATTGGTTTTCCGAGTACGGGACACGGGAAGAGATGAAAGTTGCCCATCTCTCGCGTACACGTACTCCCCGTACACGTTGATTGTGTCCGTTTGCTATACTTTCCCGCCAGCCATCTTTTTGCGTATTCCCGTTAACGGCTCACGTTACACGTACACGTTGATTGTGTCCCAGCCTTGACTCTTAAGGCTAACAGAATGCTTTACATGTTCCCTGCATGTTCTTGTATCACGTTTACGTAGTCGTATCATAGTTTAATTTAGTAGTTTCTCTAGCATTTGAAGTATACCTATAGTGTGGTGTATGTTGGTGAAAGTTAATTTTTATACTGTAATGCATGTTGGAGATTAGTGACCCCCTGCCGAATACCCTGAAGGTGGCTTGCAGGGTAATATGTAGATGTACCAGGTACCCATCGACAGAGAGACACAACATCTCGTAAACATGATCTTAGCTCCCGTCGTTGATGGTTACTTGGATGACCGAAATTCACGAATAAGAGTCAAAATTCATTAGCGTTCATTGAGTTTGGACAGATCTTCAACTTAAGGCTGTTTCCACCGAGAAAGGATATAAACATCATTTTATTAATATTCTGCAAACTTGCAGAAAAATATATTTTCCATTAAGTACGAATGACAAAATTTAACCTGCCCGCGCTATTTTTTCTCGCCAATTGAAACTGAAATGACACGGCGTTTTATGGGAGAATGGGGTAGACACGAGAAAAAATAGTATTTTCCTATCCAATATGCATGCCATTTTCATAGATAACTGTTTTCAAGACACTAAATCCCCAGAAAATTGTTCAAAAATAACATAAATGCATTTTAATACCTTATTCTTTGAGTAATTATCTAATTACCGCGAAAATTGAAGTCAAAATATGGTAATTCCATAGAAATGGCGCTTTAGTCTGTGTTCATGGCTGTAAATGTCTATCAAAAATAACCCCGTAGAGTAATTGGCATTATTTTTTCCTTAATTTTGGATTTCAACAACTAACAAATTCCATCATCGATATCAGAATTTTTTTTAACGATTTGAAAAATTGTATATACATAGTATTTGTTTTAAGTCGCACAGTCCCCCGTGAAACCTCCTTAAACTTCCCCTACCAAACGAATACCTTTGTACTGCCGACTGCTACCATGTTCCACAACTACTATACTTAATGGCAATAGCTACAGAATCATTTTGATAGAGAAAAGCAGTTCGGCTGGAAGGGAAAATGTTTACACAGGAGGGAAAGAGAGAAAAAAAGAAGAAAACTGAGGTAAAGATTGGAGAGAAGAAATTTGGGAGAGGAAAAGAGGACGGAAGGAAGACGACGGGGGCAAGGAAGAGGCCAGCCAGCGCTTTTACACCCCTCCCATGGGAATTGTTCCCCGAGATGGCGACAAAAACCACAAGTACTTCAAACCTTTCCCCCCCTTTTTCCCTCCCCTTTCTCGAGACCTCGGAGGGAGAGGGTGAGAGAGAGAGAAAAAAAGGAACGAAATGAAAGTAAGAGGAAAGAGGGAGAGAGAGAGAGAGAGGAAATGGTAAAAACTACAGAAAATAAATATGGTCGAGAGAAAGAAAGAGGGTTCACTGTAGAGCGGAGTGGAGTGGATTGGAAGAGGAGTGGTGTGTGGAACTGAAGAATCGAGAGTGGTGAATGGAAGCATTGGTGGGAGGGAGGCGTGGCACGGGGGGAGGGGGAAGGATGAAGAGGAACGGGAAGGAAGCATACGAAGGAGCTTCCCACTCAACATGCCTCAAGTTTATCCTCTTCCATTCTCTCCTTCCGCTTAATGCGTTTTTAAGGAAACTTTCTCCCCCTCTTGCTCCCCCCAAAATAACCCGCGGACGGTAACTCGCGCGTTATGGGCCCGGTACGCACTCGAAAAATATACCTCTCTCTTCGATATAGTCGATGGGGAATCGAATTCCCGAACTCGGATATTCGCGCTGACTAGAATAGTAGTACCTCAATGCACGAACTGTGGATTGGCTAACGATTTTGATAGCATTTATATCAACCGTTAGATCAATTTACAGGTAGTGAACCTCTAGAAAGTTTCTCGGAACAGCAATACATTCAGCTGTCTTCATTAGGATTTTGCGAATGGGTGCAATGCGGGATTGCCAAGGATTTCCAGTACACATTTTGTCTCACCTACCCAAAGCAGGGTGAACCACGTAAAACTCTATTTCTCCTGAACTCTAATCGTCCTGAACTGGGGTTGCAATAAACTGCCGATTGTAACAAACAAAAATCTCTTCAACATATTCGCTGGGGAATCGAATTTCCGGACTCGGATATTCGGACTTACTAGAACAGTAGTGCCTCAATGCGCGAACAGTAGATTGGCTAACGATTTTGATAACATTTATATCAACCATTATATCCATTTACATGGAGTGAACTTTTCAAGAAAGTTTCTTGGAACTGTAATACGTCCAGCAGTCTTCATTAGAATTTAACCAATGGGTAGTCAATGCAAGATTGTCAATGATTTTCAGTTCACATTTTGTCTAACTTATCCAAAGCAGGGTGAACCGCATAAAACCCTAATTGTTCTGAACTGGGGTTGCAATAAACTATGGAAGATAAAAAATAAAAATCGGATGAACGCGATACAATTTGTGACTTCCACGATTTATTTTATACTTACGACCAGTTTCGGTAGTGTCAATATATCTTCAGGTACACAATCTCTGTCATCAGTCCTTTATACCTGATTGTGTACCTGAAGATGGCTTGACAGCCGAAACCGGTCGTAAGTTTTAAATAAAAAAGTTACAAATTTTATCGTGTCCATTATGACATCCTTCCATCAAGTGAAAGCATCTCGATTCGATATTAAATAAAAATCTCTTCGGCATATTCGATGGGGAATCGAATTCCCGGGCTGAGATATTTGCGCTGACTATAACAGTAGAGCCTCAAGTCAGGAACTGTGGATTTGATAACGACTTTGATAGTATTAATATCAACCCTTACGTCCACTTACAAGGAGGGAACTCCAAGAAAGTTTCTCGGAACTGTAATACGTCCAACAGTCTTCATAAGGATTTAGCAAATGGAAAGTCAATGCTGGTTTGTCAATGATCTTCAGTTTACATTTTTTCTCACCTATCCAAAGCAAGGTGAACCACATAAGACCCTAATTATCCTTAACTGGGGTAGCAATATACTGCCGAAGGTAACAAATAAAATGTAGAGCTCATTCCCTAATACATTTTCATACCTTCAAATTTTCTACTATCGCGAATATATGAAGTCAATCGCGAGAGTCAAGCATTTATGTAAATCCATTGCATGACTTAACACATATTCCCATAGCCTTGTTCTTAAGAGTGCAGTAACGAAATTAGATACATGGCCACACAAGATTGCTCGCTGAGGTCAACGAAAGCAAAGTAAAAATTAACTTTCATTATTAAACAGTGTCCACTTACCTTGTGCAGCCGAAATACACCCTAACGAACAATGCAATGAAATGAGAAGACGAAAAAGAAGGCGCGGCGCATATGCCAACATGTGAAATCATTCATTTGTTTTTCAGAAGTTTTATTCGACGCCACAATTCCTCGTGCATTTTCTTCCCAAACAACCTCCGCATACTTTTGAAAAAGTGACGCATATCTGTTTCTTTCAGAATAAATGGAATATAGACTATAATGAATCCCATGCCTTCAAGGCTGACTACTTTATACCAAATACGTAGCACATTGATAGGCCATTCAGCTAAACCTATTGGTGCTCAGAAGATTCGAAGTACATATTGCCTCAAAAAGTATATTTGAGTTAGCGTTCAGTTCACAAAACACTACATGATAAAGGCATGGGATTTATTAGGATCAAGTTCAAAGGATGTAATTCATGAGGGAACACCAATTAATGACGATTACTGGAAAAACTACAATTACTTTCATTCAACATTTACGCATATTTCTTTATTTTATTGCCATATTTTGATACTTGGTAATATTGTAAAAGGCCTTGAGCAACTTAGACATTCCGTGGTAAGTAATATAACCAGCAGCTGTTATTCCTACAAAAAAATGCCTATAGTTATGTACATGTACAGTTCATCATCTGCTCACGTCATACTTTTTCGGGGAAATTCAAAGGGGAACCTTCAATGACGTTAGAGAAGAGATAATTAGCTATCTCTAGGGACTGAAAAAACTTCAATTACAAGGAAAGGGATTTACAAAGATAAGGCTCGGGGTGGAACAGTACAGAGAAAAACAACAATGTGAATAGATACCTTTGATCCTTTGCTATGATTATATCTTCGCTTAATACAGAGATAAATAAACAAAAAAAACTTCTAGCCCATCAAATGCAGAATCGAGTGAGTGGAAAAAATGTCCACATGGGAAAATATATAATAAAATAAAAGACGTATACATCGGTATGCAGGAAGCAATATAAAAGAGAAAGTTCGAGTATGGCTCATAATAAGATAGAAAAGTAAAGTTTACATAGTTTTTCTTCCTTTTAACTAAGGATAAAGAATTATCTTCTCTTTCCACTCAGCCGTTAAATTACATCCATCATGTTACGGATTATAATATATTTCGCAAGTGAAAGGAGGCAACATGCAAGACCGCACCGGGCAGCTTTAACTATAGCGACACCACTGATATAAAAGATGATATGTTTCATTTATGTACTGTTCCCTAGTTGACTGAGATCATCATCAAATGTCAATCTTAAGATCGGTTGACTGCAGCCCTCTACCCTTCCCTATCTAATGCTAGTTCACTTACTTCCTGGCATCTCTCCCTATGTACTTTCCTCTTTATTTGGTCCATGAACTTATTCGTGGGTCTTTCTCTGGGGACTTTCCCGCTATTTCACTTTCCATTATGTTCTTCACAAACCCATGGTGCCTCAGAGAGTGTCCAATCCATCTAGTTTCTCATCTCTGTATAGTGTTCTATATGGTCCCACTCTCTTCTACTCTTCAGCATACTTAATCACTTCTTATTTAGCCCGTCCAGTTCATCTTCTGCATTCTCCTCCAGCACAGGTTTCGAAGGCGTCTAGTCTGTTTTTGTCAGCTTCCTTCGTCGTATTCGTCTTCCTATGGGGACTTTTCCCTCTATTTTCCTTTCAATTATGTTCTTCACAAACCAATTGTGACTCAGTTGGCTGAGATATGGATAATATTTCCTAAGATATCGTCCGTCAGGCAGACCGTTAAACCGATGCGACTTTCTATACTTGTGGGTACATAAAAACTTCGGAAATGTGAGTAGCAGCCTTTGGACCTTTCCTATGATTACATCTTCGGTTAAAATAGGAAAGGGTAAAACAATATACGCTAGTAATCAATCAAAAGAGAAAGCTAGAGGTCGAGAGAAATTGTTTACCTTGGAAGATACATAAGCAAGAGAGGTCGAGGATGCAGGTAGGAATCAGAATGAAAAAGCAAGTTCGAGGACAGGTCATAAAAGGATGCACTCACAACCATATATGTCGTTTTTCATTTCAATAGTGTCTTTCCCTTTTATTTTTCAAATCGTTGTGCATAAAAAGTTATAATAATTCTGCTTCCCTGCTCCATTCCCATCTATCGGTGGCTTATTTATTTTCCTCAGCATAAAGGAATTTCATACACGTGTTCACTCTAGATTCAGCATTTTCTTCCAAGGCTACAACGGACAAAAATCCTACTCACTCCTTTCCACCCAAAAAATAGTCTTTTTTCCTCTAGAAACCATTGCGTCGTCGCGTGCGCTTTTATCTACGAAGCATCCATGTGGTGCTTGATGAACGTTCTCCCATTTTCAAAAAAATATCTTGGTACGGCCGCTCCCACCACGTTCACACCGCACATAGTCACCGCATATGAGAGCCTCCTTTTGAATGCCTACCTTTACATTACTTCAAATTTAAGGCATTTTGCCCGCCGAGTTCTTTCGAGACTCTTGAATGCCGTAACACGGCAACTAGTTTTTCCTACTTTAAGGAAAAGAGAAATATCCTCTAAAACTGCAATCCAGTACTCTGGAGGGTTCTACACAAATATAACCGTTTAATAGAGTAATTTGCTTTTGTTTAAACAAGTTAATCAGCGTTTGTGCCAGAAGGGCTCTTATTTTTCCACTGGTTCTCCGTGTTTCCTTTATCGGCAAACGATAAATTTCGCCCTCCACCCCTCTTATCTCGATCTCTGCTTTAGTTGCGCACCTGCGAAGCACTACTCCTCCCTTCTATTCCTTCTTAAAGAGGAAAAAACAAGCTGGAAGGGGAAAATAAGGAAATATAGGGGTAACATACAAGAGCAAGGGATGTGGACTTAAAGAATAGATAAGGAAAACGTCTTACAGATCAGTGGCAAGGAAAGAGACCCCGAAAGAAAGCGTGACGCGGGTTACATCTACGTCCATGAGATACCTGCAAGCTACTTCAAGGGCTGGTGGCAGAGGGTGAAACCTCACCAGGCATTTAGCGACACCACTGATATTTGAGAGACCTACAGCTAAGCTTTACCTACAATGTATTTCCCAAGTGAAATTCAAATAAAAATTACTTTTGAAGATCAGTCGCAAGGAAATAGACCCCGATAGTATGCGTGAAGCGGGTTACATCCACGTCCATGCGATAACCTACAAACCACTTCAAGGGTTGGTGGCAGAGGGTACGACCATCGCAAATGCAGAAGTTGAATGAATGATCGTAGTATTACAAGAAAAGGGAAAAGTATCAATTCTATGGTTCAATCAATATTCACGCATTTATTTTAATTTTATAACCATATTTTGATATTCGGTAATATTATATGAGGTATTACCCGTTTCCACCAAATCCTGCCTCCATTCACTCTCCGATGAGGAGAATAACCTCCTGACCTCACATAATTCCTTTAAGGACAATATCATAATACTACTTTCTGTTGTACTAAATATACAGTTAAAGTAAAAAATGTGTAAGAAAGAGGAGGTTACAGCATGAAATACTTCATCATTGGTCGTTAAACCCCAAGATTTGTTGACCGCAGACCTCCGCTCTTCCCTTCTAATGCTATATCCCTTACTTCTAAATAGTTCTTCCTATGTACTTTCCTTTTTATTTTCTCCAAAAAACTTATTCCCGAGTCTTCCTCTTGGGACATTTCCATCTATTTTACCTTTAATTATGTTATTCACCCTTTCCCGCGGACCACAACCTTGACGTGGTGAAAGGACTTGCGCGTTCCAATGACCTCTAGAGGTGGACTGGCCGGATCAATTAAGATAGCTCCCGGTAGGGCCACTCATGCTACGTAGGTCGAAGGGTAGGAGGCAGACGAAAGGTAGTCCAGTGATGGTGCCACGTGAAAAACACTGTTGGTAAATGTAGGAGGGACTCCCTTCCAACTATATTACTACCCTGAAAAATGAATGGCAATCAAAGAGAAATGAATCCTGGCAACTACGGGACGCTGCCCACTGGGGTGGGTGTCGTGTTCGGCAGCGGGGGATATAAGGCCCCCGAGGTCGTCATCTCACGAAATCCTTGCACAACAGAGCAATTACAGGATACAAGGACCAAGGAATATAAGAAGGAAAAAAAGGAGGAGAAGGAAAGTACCGATAAAAATAGGGACTTGGAATGTTAGGACTATGATGAGGACAGGGAAGCTGGAGAATATTAAGCGGGTAATGGAAAGAGGGAACGTAAATGCCTTGGGGCTGTGCGAGGTGAGATGCAAAGACAGCGGGAACTTATGGAGTGATAGTACCGGGTAATCTATAGTGGTGGGTTGGAGAGTCAACGTGGGGTAGCTATTGTATTGAATGCAAAATTGGGAATAAGGGTAGTAAATATTGAGCAGATAAGCGACAGGATACTAGTGGTAGAAATAAAAGCATGCCCTACAAATTTCATTTTGGTTCAGGTTTACATGGCTATAAGCAATCATAGGGAGGAAGAGGTGGATGAGGTGTATGAACAGATAGAGGAGATAATCAGAGAAATCCTGGGAAGGAAAAACCTAATAGTATAGGGGAACTGGAACACAGTAATGTAGGAAGGGAAATACGGGTATGAAGAGGGAGGTTTTTGATTAAGAACGAGAAACGATTGCGGAGAGAAGGTAGTACAATTTTGTACGAGGAATAAATAAGTAGTAAAAAAACACTTGGTTGAAACACCATTTTAGTAACAGGTACACATGGAAATGCCGGGAGACACTGGGAGATATCAAATTGACTGCATCATGGTTAGGCAAAGATTCAGGAACAGTGTGAAGAACTCGTGGAGCTATCCGGGGGCTGATGAAGACTCGGATCATAATTAAGTAATGATGAGTTGTGAGATTAGATTAAAAAAGTTTAATATACGTAGGATGAAAAGGTGGAATTTGGAAGCGATGAAAAGGGAAAAAAAAGGGAATACCAAGAGATAGTGGAAAGGAGCATAGGCGAAGCCAAGGAAATAGGTGCAATCGAGAAAAAAAATGGGAGAATATTAAAACTGGCATTGTACGAGCCGCTGAGAAAACAATAGGAGCAGCGGAAATGAGGAGGGTAAAGAAGCAGTGGGAGATGGAAGAAATTATTAGGAAAATGGAGAAGAGAAAGAAATTAAAACACGTCAACACCGACATAGGTAAGGCGAAATAAAAGGAGCTAAATAATCTGCTGCTAAAAGGAGCTAAAGCTGCGGCGATAACCAATCGGGCAAAGGAACAGGAGACTAATTCGAAATTTATATATAACGCAAAGGGCGCAGGTGAGGGTGGCTGATGGTGAATCAGGGTGGGCAAGTATAGGTCGCGGGGTAAGGCAAGGGTGGCCGTTGTCGCCATTGCTTTTCAACATTTATACTGAGGAAATGGTAAGACAGGCACGGGAAGAACTTGAGATCGTAATCAAAGCAGGAGGGTATCTGATAAAGTCAGTTAGATTCGCGGACGATCAGGCATTGGTTAGTGGATCTTCAAAGGGACTGCAGGCTTTGGTAGATGCTTTCGAAATTCAGTGCGGGATATTGGGAATGAACATACACCATAAGAAAACAAAAGTCATGAGATTTTTTAAGACAAAGAAAGCTAGGCTTGTGATTAAAGTTAGAGGACACAAACTCGAGCAAGTAGAGCAATTAAATTACTTGGGCATTACGCTAGAGGAAAACGGACATAGTGGTAAAGATTTACGGAAGAGAACAGCGCTAATTAAGAAGGCGTTTAGTAATAGAAAGGAGCTGATAACGGGGAGATTGGGTAAGGATGTAAAGAAGAGGCTAGTAAATAGCTTAATATGGAGCGTAGCGTTGTATGGGGCAGAAACTTGGACCCTCGGGAAGGACGATAGGCCGCAGGCATTTGAGATGAGGGTGTGGAGAAGGATGGGGAAGTTTACGCGGACGGAAAGGAAGACCAACGAGGAAGTTCTTGAGATGGTGGGCGAGGAAAGGAAACTTCTGAATGAAATTCGGGATAGGCAGAGTAGATGACTGAAGGGTGTTATAAAGGGCGACAGGGTGCTGAACAGTGTGATAGAGTGAAGGGTGTTGGGCAAGCGGGGAAGGGTAAGAAAGAAAATTCGGTTTTTTGGACGGGCTGAAGAAGGGTAGATCGTATGCTGAGGCGAAAAAGGATATACTGGAGCGGTCTGGGCACTTGAATGGGTAGAAGACCGGGAGGACATTCAGCAAAACCTACCTTAACCGGTAGAATACTTAAATAATAATGTTATTCACAAACCAATTGTTTCATAGACTGCGTCTAATCCCTATGGTTCATATTTTCTGTATAATTCTCCATATAATCCTTAACTCTTCCATGAAGCTGCAAACTTCATCATTTCTAGACAAAGAAGATGCAGCCCTGCACACTATTCATGGCATACAATATAGATTCTAAATAATTCACTCAAGCGAAAATTTTCTATCGTGGTAAATTCACAAATCAATGAAGATAAGCGGATTTATGTTTCATTTAAACACAGATCTCTATTTGGGTGCGATATACATGACACTTTTAAGTATTTCGTCCTTCAGGGCGGCAATAAAATCGAGGCGACTTTCATGCAAAGATGACGCCAGACTCCTCTCTATTCTTATTAGGTTCCCTTTATATCTAGAAACATCCCATAATTACCTCAAATAAACTGTTGTTTTCTACGTTCTATGATTCCAAGGCCTGATATTTTTTAGAAGTGTTTTTTTAATCACTGCCTCCATTTTTTAATTCGACACCATAAGACTGCGCAATATATTTCAAGATATATTGCGCACGACTAGAGTCAATGCAAAGTAGCGTCGAATTGTTTAATTTGTATAACAATTCCTCATCCTTCGCCCTATCCTTATTTGTGTATGCGAATCAAAGCACACAGGTATCCATATCTCTGAATCAATTTCTATGCATCGATATATTTGCATTTCGCATAGACATTAGTAATCAAGTTGTATTCAGCCATTGTGCAGAGCGAAATTTAATTTCGCCCAAGAGTTTTCTCCGAGAATGACGACCATAGTGTGGCAAATATTAAGTCTATTCCTCACATAATCCTTCCCTCACCAACCTATCAATAGTGGCGCAAATGACCCAGGCTGTAAGTTGCCTCGAACAAGCAATCAAAGTACCGACAAAAACCGACCGCGACTTTTTACATGCAGAATATTGCATTTCAATACAAAAATGATGTAAAATATCGCAAATTAAATAGCAAACGACTTGAAAGATTTAAAATTTGCAAGTTTGAAAAAGACTTCGCAACAATTACGAGTCATCTCTTTCAAACAAATCCAAAAGTATTTTCTGAACAGAGACTCCGGATAGCAATGCAAAGGGAACAAAGATGATCCATGGGCGGTATGTGGAAGAGGGAAGAGAACAAGAAAAAGGAAAACAAGGAAGAGGAGGGAAAAGGAAAGAAAGAGGAGCAGTGAGATGCCGGAGGGGGCGTGCCTTTCCATCCCTCCTTCTTTTTCCCTGTCCATCCTCTCTACTAAACCGACATCGGGGAAAGGACAGGTTGAGGAGTGGGTGTGGCGAGAAAAATTCAGCGAGGAACTCTCACTCCTAGTTGAGTGCGAGGGACCAATGGGACAAGGGCCTGCGAGCAGGGTTGCCAACTCTTACTTTCCGAGATATTATCCGTTGTCTCAGGCGTGACTTGTTGGAATTTGCTCCACAATGTAAATGATGGAATTGACTTAATCATTCCTTATAAGTTTATCAAAAGACTTTGGCTTTAGACGAGACACGTCGTCATTAACTGAATGATCAAATTATAATGTACCACGTCGAAACCTGGGTCGTCTTTTATTAAATTTATAAAGAATTACCAAGTCAATCTTATCATTTACCATACCAAAACAATGCCAGAATAGAATAATTATTTTGACAATCTCCCGCCTCCCGGATAGAGAAAATCTGTATAGGGTTTGATAAAAAAATTTCTTAAAATATTCATCTCAACACAACCGTTTCCAGACACTTCGTGCCCACCTAATTGCCACTAAAACCATCAAACACCTTAATGGTTCTCAACTTGAAATAAGCGTGAAATAATAATTAAACTATATAAGTACATAATGGCAATTGATGCAATTGAACAAGCTCTTTGTAAAACTAGTTCGTCAATATTCAAGTTCTTTTCCTTTGGTTTCGAATTGAAATTTCACCTTTCAGTTATTTTGATTATAATCTTTCAACATACGGTAATCGAGGAAAGTATAAGAGCGCGCAGTTAACAAAAAATCGTATGATCGCCGCTTATCCAAATATAATCACTTTTTTGCACCAAAATAGCAAATTGTAGGTGTTTGGTCAGGTTATTCTATTTAACTTATACTACAAAGGAAGATAATTGGAATATATGTAAAACAGTTTTTTTTAATAGTTAAACTAAAGGTAAATTTAAAATGGCATTTTATGTTGAAAATATAGTAGGCAATGATAAAAGGGCAGAAAATGCGAAATACGAATGCACCGAGTATTACTCTTTTAGCATTTTCTTTAGAAGAACAATTTAATTTCAATGAGCTCTGGGTAGATCTTATGAATTATGATAGGCTTGCAAAAAAATAAGCACATTAATAGAGTACATGGTTAAGAAGTAAATACATAGTAAATACCAAACATTTATTAACATAAAACAGGCAATGGTTTCGGCGCATTTTCAAGTTTGGTTTTTTGTTAATAAATGTGTGCAATTAGCTACGTATATTAAATCTTATCCATTTTTAAGTAAATAATTTAAACCAAGTAACACCTGAGACCCATTTAAATATTAATAAAGAATAAAAATTCAGCAATAGTTACAATCATGCGTTTAACCAAATACCCCGGAATTTTACAATCATGCGTTTAATCAAATACCCCGGAATTTTTACACTTGGAAGAGGCTTCTTCTGTTTTGAACTGCTCAGAGGTTGGCAACCATGGCTGCGTGGAGGGGAACGTGGGAGGAAGAAAGTCGCATGCGTGGGGAGCACAAAAGGTCCGTGAATGAGGGGAGAGGAAAGAAAAGTGGGAGGGGCAGGGAGGGGGGAGGGCGGGTGGGATGGAAGGAATTTGGGGGGGTGAGGTGGGTGGCAGAAGGGGGACTCCTTTCTCCGCAGGATATGAGGACGGCTGGTCCCGGAAAACGAAGAGGATGTCCTCTCCTTCGCAAATGGAATCGAATAAATTCGGAAATCTGACTTTAATTTCCCCTTCATAATATTTTCGTTCCCCACCTCGTAACACAGCCGGGGGACAGGCGAGCAATAATCGCTACTTGTGTTTTCAATGAAATCTCCGCTATGTATACATTTACTCTCGTGACGCTTTAGCGAGCGAGAACATATCTCACTTCCGCCAGCATACACAAATATCTAGTATTTAAAGCTTCCTATTTAGTGGAAAATTTAACAGCATTATTTGGTGGCATTACAAAAATTATATCGGCGAATAAAATGCATAGTGTTCATAAAAACCCTTGAACTTTTTTGAAAAACTTGCATATAAGTTAAATTATTTTTCCTGATTAGTCACAAAATTGAATAAATTCCACGAGTACAATATTAATTATGGCCTAGGTGTCACTTGTTACAGCATCATCAGGTTACAGCAGCATCAGACTACACCATCATCAGAGACTGATGATGCTCGTTACATCATCATCGACTGATGATGCTGCAACGAGCGAGACATAGACCGTAATAAATATTGTACTCGTGCAATTTTATTAATTTTGATAATTAATAGCGATGTTTTATTTGCACGCAATATCACCTGAATCTTTTGAATGCATTTATAATCTCACTAGCGGACCTAATAGACGATGTCCTGCCCAAACGTCGGCTTGCCAGAAATTAGCGAGTTCAGCAAACGTTTTTTCGATATTCGAATTTTCGATAAACTACGTACTAAGTGACATTTGACATTAAGTTTGACATTTCAATATTTTCGTTTCGTCAAAACAACGCCAAGCTACAACGCAAGTGCGACTTGCTCATGTATTGATGTGTACGTCAAATAACACAGAATTCGACATCAGCGCCACATATGGTACACAAAAATAACAATAAATTATTCTCAAATGGTCAATTATTCATAAACTTACGATTTTTTCCCTTTAAAAATATTGGGGGAGAGAGTGGGGGGAGAAATTTTGGAGTTATGGTACCAACATCATCTACCACCTCGAGAGGTCGACGGGCTTCTCGATTTTGACCACCGACGATCGCGCGACCGGGATCGATTACCTTATAAAACCGACAGCTCCGCGACTTGTCTTGACAAACCCTCGATGGCTAGGTACAGCTTATCATCCATCGATATGCTGTTGGGAGAAACGGCATGGACGGCCATACGAGGCGTGGACACCTCGCTGATCTTGTTAGCGAGCTCCGACAGCTTGTCTCGGGGTAACTCCGCCTGGGCAGTCAGGGTTCCTTGGACTTGCGGCGGCAATCGCCTCAGCCACAGTTGCCGGAAGAGCTTATCCGGAAGAGAGGTCGTTCCGGCGAGGGAGCGAAGATGCCGCAAGAATTGGGAAGGCTTGCGATCGCCGAGGTCCTCGTCCGACAGTAACTGGCGAACGCGCTGCTTCTGAGGCTGACAGACGTTCTATAAGCTTCGATCGTAGAGTCGAATAAGGATTCTGAGACGGAGGATTCGTGATTATGTCCTCAACCTCACAGGCCACGCGAGAATCTAAATGTGAGGTAACGTAAAGGAATTTTGCTACCTTGCTTGTGATCTCCGACAGCACGAACTGAGATTCCGCCTGTGAAAACCAAAGACTCGGTTTCTCAGGCCAAAACTGTGGTAGTTTCACGGTGACGCGACGAACCGCAGGCGGGTTCTGCTCGGTGTCTGTGTGGCTGCGTCTTGAATCAGAATCATTTTGTAGCTGATGGAGCTGGGCGTTTTCTTCACGTAAGCGTTGAAGCTCGTCGTCGCGCGGAAAAACCATATTCACCAAATGTTGACTATTTATTCTCCTTGTCGGGGTCACCGATGTGGAGATGGGTGAGGAGATCTCCACGTTTATCAAATCAATTTATTACAGCCTTTATCAATGTCCAATACAATCTCAGTCTTCTGACTTAGTTACATAAACATCAACAAATCAGCAAGGCCTCCATGGCAATAATATAGAAGATGATGGCACCATTTACGGTCGCCACAAAAATGTCGTAAAAAAATTTCCTAGAACCCGATCGCAGCGCCACCTAACGGGTCCATTTGTGAATCTAAACCAGTGGTTCCCAACCCGGGGGCGATCGCCCCCAAGTGGGCGGTTTGGGTTATGAGGGGGACAATAAATAAGTGGGGGGCGATCAGTATTTAAAGGAGGAAAAATTAAAATAGTACTGCGCAGTAGAAGTTGCCGGGTAGCACGAGTCACTGGCTATTCTCAGCCGGAGAGTTCACTGCACTCACCTCTCCACAGTCCTCACCTGTTGTTGCTCAGCGCGGCCGACTGGTCACTCAACCCACTCCTGCCATCACAACACACTTGCCATTAACCTACATTCGTCTTCAGTCTTCACTAGCCATTGTGTGTCTCACCATCAGTTTTTATGCGAGTCTTTTCTGTTTTTGTGCGTGTAGAAGTTGATGCACAATGGATTCAAAAAAGAAGAAGTGTCGTCAATACTCAGCTGAGTATTTAAAATTCGGTTTTATCGCGTCACCACAAAATGTGCAGTTTTTACATCGTCTTTTGTGCGATAAAACATTTACTAGTAATGAAGCCATGAAGCCTTCGAGAATGAAAGATCATTTATCAAGAGTACACAGTGATAAAGTGAGTAAAGAACATAGTTATTTTCAACACCTCAAAGCTAAAGCTGATAAACGTGCTAATGTGAGTGAATTATTTAAAAAACGAGCAACCGATCTTGTCAAAGGTCTTCTTGCTTCTTACGAGGTGTCTTTATTGATCGCTAAATGTGGTCAACCTCACACAATTGGGGAAACTCTTGTTTTACTGGCTACCAAAAAAAGTGTTGAAATCATGCTAGACGAGGGCCCTAGTAACAAGGTAAGTCATTCGGTTCCTTTGAGCAACAATACTGTTTCCAGGCGAATTGACGAAATGGCCACGGACGTTGAATCCAAACTCACCAATTTGTTGAAAAAAAGTAAATTTGCATTGCAGATTGATGAATCAACTGTGATTGATAACAAAGCAATTTTATTAGCTTATGGGTTTATCGATGAACAGAAGGAAATTACCGAGGAAATGTTGTTTGCTAGAACTGTGATCACTGATACGAAGGGATCGTCGATTTTTAAAGTAGTGCAAGATTATTTTGAAGAAAAAGATATTCCCCTAACAAACGTGAGCACTTGCGCAAAAGACGGTGATTCTGCCATGTCAGGTCGTAATGCTGGGTTTCTAGCCCACCTTAAGAAAGAAGTGTCAGAGGTCATCACTATTCACTGAGTCATTCATCGCCAACACTTAGCTGCGAAAATTGAGTGGTGTCCTGCATGAAACCCTACAACTGGTTATTACTGGTGTCAACAAGATCAAAGCTAATTCCCTCAATGACCGTCTGTTCCGACAACTTTGCCTTGAAAATGATAAGGAATTCGAACGCTTTCTTCTATATACGGCTGTGAGGTGGCTTTCCAAAGGAAACTGTTTGCGCCGTTTCTTCAAATTATTTGACACGGTTACTGAGTTTCTCGACACGTCTCATCCTGTTTTAAGTGAGAATTTGAAGCAACCCAAGTCGAAACTTGCGTACCTTACAGATACTTTTGAAAAAATGAACGAAGTCAATATAAGGCTTCAAGGAATCAAGATGAACCTTAACAAGGCCAAAGGAATTATATCATCACTCATCACCAAGTTTGATATTCACAAGGTAAATATTGGCCGTAAAGAGCTGATTCAGTTTAAGACCCTTAAAAAGTGTTCAGTGTCAGATACTACTCTTGAACCCTACTCTTGAACTCCCAGGAGAAAAAATCCTAATTTTTACTGATCACCTTGACCAGTTAAAAACTGATGTGGAATCAAGATTTGACCAAGTTACGAATTCCGGATTGGATTCTTGATCCATTCTCGTTTGAAGCTGTGAATAAGTTTGATAACTCTGCAGACGGAGTTTCTACATCTGAAGTATGACTGTAAGGCGAAAATCATTTTCAAGCAGAGCGGTCACGAGTTAGCCTGGGTGAAGCTTATGGACACTTATCCACAACTGTGGGGAAAAACTGAACCACTTCTCATCTCGTTCTCGTCAACATATTTAGTTGAAAAAGGATTTAGTTCTGTTGTCCAGCTCCTCACAAAATAATGAAATAAGTTGGACATTTGCCTCGAAGGAGAGTTGCACCTGAACTTGACGAAATAAAGCCGGATATTCAAGCTTTAACTAAAATCCACCGAGCACAAGGCAGCCATTGAAAAGGTAAAATAAAGCAATAACAAAGTTTTCAAACTTTCATTTATTTTTCCAAATTTGAACTGTCAAATTTCTTAATTTTTCCAGATACAAATTTAAAAATGAAAACATATACTCCTGTTTTTTAAATGTGCATCGATGATCTAAGTTAA